>MU158720.1:1777490-1797457 GCA_015888305.1 Antheraea pernyi
ATTGCGTATTATCATTTAAAATATTTACATGCAGGGCCTCGTACGTTACAAGGCATCATTAGTGAACGTTTCTGGATATTATCGGCTCGTAGACTTATAAGATCTGTTTTATCAAAGTGTAAAGTTTGTTTTAAATGTAGTCCGCCTCCTTTACAACCAGAGATGGCGCCGTTACCGCCGAATCGGTTGATACCAAATAAAATTTTCGAGCACGTTGGTGTTGATATTGGAGGTCCATTCTTAAATAAAGAAAGTTTACGTCGAAACGCAAAAATAACTAAATCGTATTTAGCTTTATTCGTGTGTTTTTCCACCAAAGCCGTACACTTGGAATTATTGTCATCTCTGTCGGCCAATTGTTTCCTAGCCTGTTTAGATCGATTCGTAGCACGTAGAGGTTTATGTAGTTTCCTTTACTCTGATTGCGGAACTAATTTTGTAGCTGCGAGTAAACATTTAACGGATGTACAAAAATTTTTGTGCAATAATCAGATTAGGGATGATATAATATCAGGTTGTGCGACAAGGCAAATCATATGGAAGTTTAATGTCCCTAGTGCACCCCATATGGGTGGACTCTGGGAAGCTGGGATTAAATCTGCCAAATACCATTTAATTCGCAGTACGAGTAACAAAGCGTTAACATTTGAAGAACTTTATACGATTCTCTGTAAAGTTGAAGCCATGTTGAATTCTCGACCTTTGTGCCCTTTACCGGCAAGTGATAACCCAAACGAATTTAACGTTTTAACTGCAGGACATTTTTTAATCGGCAAAACCTTAACAGCCGTGCCTGAATTTAACATCGAAGACATACCGATAAGTAGACTGTCACGTTGGCAGTATATGCAACAATGTTCTCAGTTGTTTTGGAAAAGGTGGAGTCGAGAGTATCTAAATACTCTCCAACAACGAGCTAAATGGTTTACTTCTAAACCAAACCTTAACGTTGGCGATTTAGTTATTATAAAAATAGATAACATGCCTCCTTTAAATTGGCCATTAGGGAGAATAGAGGCTCTACATCCCGGTCCCGATGGTGTTGTTCGTTGCGTGACCTTACGAACTGAAAAGAGCATATTGCAGAGACCAGTCAATAAACTTAGCCCTTTGCCTTATATTGACTAGTAGCCTTGATTCTATGTAAGTTAGTAGTAGTTTTTTATTATTTCTATTCCTTTCCTTTTTTATACATTTTCTTATTATCCTTTTTTTTGTTCATTGTGGAGTTTGTCCACCTCTTTATTTTGTTTATGTAGAAGGAAACCATCCTTATGGTTTCGGTAGGGGATATGTTCCGTATTCGATACTTCTTGCTGGTTAAGTTGCAATAGTAATGTAAAATCATAAGCCTAACTGATGGAACCGACGGAAGTATTGAACATATGTCGACATTAACATCGACATAACACTACTGGGCGCATCCCTATTTGACATGCAAAACGGTCGAATTAAAATCTGACATTACGCTTCTGAGTGTTCGGCTGCAAGCAGTAAAGTTAAGTGTCTCCGCGCCGTGCGCCTTAATTAACGTTTTTATTAAGTGCTGGAGACTTCGTAAGGCTCCATCACGTTAACTACGCCACTAAAGGGAAACTGGACGTTCCGGAAGACCGGTAAGTGGTTTTTTCATTATTCATTGCAGACCTTTTCTAGCTTGGGGTACACGAATACTGGGTGTAATCTCTACAGTCCTAGGTCCTTCGAAGGCTCGTAGCCTACCAGCTCATTAGTAGGTGTCGATTAACCTACAATTACATTGCCATATATTAACACTAAAAACCTTGGACTATGTTTTCCTTTACTGTAAATCGTGTGTTCGTACCTTTGGTTATATGTTAAATGAATATTCTAGATCATAACCTATTAATAAAATAGTATTTTATGGGTACCCATTCTTATTGTTCAATATTTTCTAAATTATCATTAACATCTCTCACGATTCTATTCTTTCAATGACATTTATGATTGTTTTATGACAATATCCTCGACGTTGCCAGATTTTAAAAATGTTCTTTACATTGTTATACACTTATTTTCAACATTTCAGTAGAATTAATTAATCTGCGTCATCATTTTGACCTGTCTTTTAACTTTTACTTTACCTCACCTGCCTGCACCATACGTTACAAAATATTTCCACCGTAGCTCTATTTGTCTTTTGTCGTTAACAATACCAGGTCTCTTTTAGTTATTCAAGTAGTTTTAATGATTTATTGATATTCACTACAGTATAAAATGTGGACTAGAAAATTTATTTGTTTTAGTCCATCATTTCCATGTTTAGTTAAACGCCCTGATCCCCTAATGCAGTTGCCTCCTAATGCTAAGAACAATATTCAATTAGTTACTAGCATTTTTACTGCTCTTCCTAGCTAGTTAGTAGAACCTGTAAGTTGTCTGCCATCAAAGACTTTCTTTAAATAATTAAACTATTTAACTTTAACGACAAGTAATTTAAAAAATTAAAACAATTAGCTGTAACTAGTTAAATATAATAATAATATCTTGTCTTGCTCACTTTACTATTGTATTTAAGCTGCATTAGATTTAAAATGATTTCACAAAAAGGTACGGATCAAGATTCTGCAGTCAAAATAAGTAAATAAAAAAATCTTTGAAGACAGAATTCTGTTCCATGTACCAGTAAATATTTTGTTAAACGGCCAAAATAGTAGGACAAAAACTAAATTTATCAGTGCAGAAAATACCCTTAGTTATACTTAAAACGTATACATTTTGGGGTGTAAGGGATGTCGAATAACATCTAAGACTTGAGACTCCCAAGCCAACCTCACCTGCACGTGATTCACCCTGCTGAATAACGAACGAGGCAATAGCGAAAGCGCGGTGGTAGGGCTTTACAGCCTGACTGGGTCGCAACCACCATGTATATGGCGAAAAAGTCCGTCATAGTGATTCGCTTCTGCGGGTCGCGTTTCGGGATCAGCCTGTGCATATCCAGCTGTTCGCTTGCCGGTATGACAGCGGCGACCGGCGATGGATAGTGTGTCACTCGGTGGTCGCCACTGTTTTTGGATTGTACTGTGCTTACCTTCAGGCACAGAGCAGTCACTTTGCCGTGCAACAATAAAAAAAATACATAGTTGTAATTCAAATAAGCGAAATTTACTCGTTACATTTGAAAATGAGTTAAATCAATTGATATATTTCAATGGTAAAATCGAATTTTAATCGTTCATATAACATGTTTAATTTTTTTAAGGATTTCCAGTTTTTATACACCGTGAACGAAGTACAAAGTTATTGTCGTCCATAAGGTTTTTGTTTTTTTTTTATTATCTTCATATTTTACACGTACAAAATTCGAAGATTATGAAAAACAACCTACAATTATCTTATTAACAATTGTTAATCAATGTTGACATTCGCAGTCTTGATATTATATTTCCTGAGTTATCTGTAATGTTTGTTTCCCAGCAAACTGACGTCACATCTCAGTCACATTCGTATGAAGCACACGTCGGAATTCGTCTGTGAAGTCTGCGGATACTCGTTCGTAAGCGAGAAGGGCCTCAAGATGCACAGAACGAGGATGCACAAGATGGCATCGGTACGTTTATATATTCTTTTAATTTCCTATTTTAACAGGTATCAACTACATGTAGGAAGCACAAGAAGGAAAACAGATGACAATTGAAAAATTAAGGTTTAAAAAAAAATTGAGGGTATATAATAATATTCGTCGTTTTATATCATAGGAGGCAAACGAACAGGTGGGGCATCGGATGTTAAGTGATTACCACCGACCATAGACTCTTGGAACACCAGGGGAGTTGCCAGCCTGTGTTTGGGAGAAGGGGGGAGGAAGGGAAGGGGAGGTGGGCGTCCGGCGCTCTCACTGACCAATCGAAACGCAACAATGCGTGCACTGTTACTACACGTGGGTGTGTCTGTGTGTCGGGTGGCACCGGGTAGAGTGGACACATTCATGCTGAAACTAATAACAGCTTCAGCGTGGCTCTACCGCCTACAGATCACCTATCTATCGTCTCTAATAAATCTACTAACGTTAATATTATCGTGTATACAATAAGAAATTTAATTATATACTGTATAAAAACGAATAAAATATTCTATATCTACTTTGTGTTATTAAATTGTAATTATTTTTTAATTACATTTGTTTTACGGGGGTGTCTTTTAATTACGTTTTTGAGGATTTTTTGATATCCCCGGTGATATGTTGTGAGATTTAAATTTTGTATTTTCATTATAAAAGCATTAGATTTATTCAAAACATAATCTAAAACCCCAGTGATAAAATTAAATAATAATTCAATTGGAACTACTAAAATATATAGAAGTTATGTCAAATTTTGGTATATTTTAGTCTACAAACATGTTTTCATTGGAATTAATCTGATTTTCTCACTTTTTTACGTTACCTTTTGCCAGAAAAACTTATGTGATATTTGCCGAAACCTCTCTTCCCCACGTGACTTACTGAGATTCGGTTTGACTCCTTCTGATTTCCTTACGAAATTAATGGATGCCTCCTAATCGTTTTCAAGTCTCTATACATTGTACAACTACAGTCATGTTTTTATATTATTTAAATGTAAATATTTTTAGCAATATAAAGATAGTGATGGGAAGATAAAGGCGGATCTGGACTCAAGTCTGTACTGCAAGGAGTGCGACTTGCAGTTCATGACGAGTGAAGCCTGGAAACGACATCAGGTTACTTCGGCCAAACACAGGGATAAAATTGGGTGAGATTGTTTTTACCGGAATTGGTAATATAATAACACTTAAAATAGATAAAGACCGTCGTGCCGTATCCAGTTTTTAGGTACACAATTTTGTCTGCATTTTGTGGTAGCTTGGAGCTATCTGATAACTAAAATGAGTAATTGCAAAAAGTGTTGAACATCATCTGTTTGCATTACTTTTGACATTATCTGCCTGTCTGTGGTTGATGCAGTCATAATATTTTTGTCTATGGTCTCTATTACGTATGTGGTACAGACACCACATTTTCTTCTTTACGTTTAAATATATTAATCAAGTAAATAACAGTGTTTAATTATTAAATCTGCTATAAATTTAACAAAAAGTATTAATATGGATTTATAATATCGCGATTAGTTGAATTTAAAATCTCGTTGATATAGCAATTATATCGAAATAAATAGTGTTGTAAATGATGTTCGGTTTTTGTTGTATTTGACGTTAATATGGTGGACGTTACTGTAGTACCGCGTGTCGGACGTGCGGCGAGTCGTTCTCGAGTGCGAGCCGCCTGCGGTCGCACGTCCGCTGGCACGCGACCGCCGCGACCGCACTCGCTCTCGCCCGCGCGCGCGCGACGGTCGCACGACGGCGCTACATACCGCGCGACCGACGCGCGCGCAACGCCTCCGGCTCTCCGGTGCACTCCTACCCCGCTACATGCGAGCACGTATGTTTTTTTTTATTGTAGCACGGCAAAATGACTTCACTATGCCTGAAGGTAAGCACAGTACAGTCCAAAAATAATGGCGACCACCGAGTGACACACTATCCATCGCCGGTCGCCGCTGTTATGCCGCAAGCGAACAGCTGGATATGCACAGGCTGATCCCGAACTATGACGGGAGTTTTTGTTATATATACATGGTGGTTGCGACCCAGTCAGGCTGTAGAGCCCTACCACCCCGCTATCGCCTTTGCCTCGTTCGTTATTCAGCAGGGTGCACCACGTGTTGGCTTGGGTGTCTCAAGTCTTAGATGTTATTCGACATCCCTTACACACTCCGACTGTTCCATACTATTACGATTATTATATAAAAGTGTCTACTACAATAATAAATATTCTATTATATATATATAGAAAATAATAATAATGGTGGAGTAATTCTAAAGAATACATAAACTATTAAAAATTGTATCGGGATGCAATCCTGAAGGGTCGTTGGGCGCGCGGCGCCGCGACCGCGTCGCATTCTCTCTTGTCCGACTACGCTCCTAGTACTCTGTGCTGTTGTACGTCGCCGTCACATAGTAGTTATAACGTTTTTATTGTTATTTTATTGAAAGCGTGCATATCCGTCAATATATAATATAAACCCACGCTAAAAAATGTAGAATTTGATTTGTTATTATTGTTTTCAGATTTTAATGAAATTTCCCATGCAGGTACTTTGTTTCGTTCCGATAACGATATTTTGTATCTATAATCAGTATCAAAAATCCTTTTATAAATTATAAAATACAGTGGTGGTCATATAATTAGCAACACTTCTTATTAAGTATTAACTATAACCCTAACGTACAAATGTTCATAAAAAATATACACATTCAATAATTAATAATCATGCAATAATATAGCCACTGCAGTAAAAAACTCATTAAATGCATAAAATATGGAACATATCTTACTTTTAATTACAAAATGAATCTTACACATGTAAGGGGAGTTTATTTTCTGTTACTGGCCGCTTGGACGCATAATTAGAAACATTTTAAAAAAGCATCTATAGCTCGATCGTTTTTTTTTTTAAATTGGAGAATAACATTTCTTTTTTGGCTTTTTATTATGGCGACAATCAAAAATGTAATCTCAATTTTATTTTGTTCACAGTGGTAAAAATAAAAGTTGTGACGCGTCAACTAGGCAAATAATTGTTAATTTACATATAGATCATAAGTGGGCGTACAGAAGAATAGCTGAGCATTTAAATTGTTCTGTTAAGAAAGTTTTTAATACAATTGATCATTATAATGCACATGGAACTGTTGAAAATGTTCTTAGAAAGGCTTGGTTAAGAAAAACCTCTCCCAGAAAAGATACGCTAATTGTTCGTGTTGTTAAGAAAGACCCAATTAAAGGCTCCAACAGATTAAAAATGAAGTTTTGTTCCCCTGATGACCCGAGAAATATCTCGTCAAGGCTGATACGCCGAAGATTAGTAGAAGTTACATTGTTTGGAAGAATCTCTCGAAAGTTTGGTTTCTTAACAAGCAACCGATTTTTTTTTTCTCGAACTGATTACGCTATTGACCCGGCAGGGGCTTCACAGCTTCACCGGACTACTAAGGTTGGCGCTTAAAGCACACAACCGATTTGGGTTTTAGGTAACATACACAAGGGTGCACGCACACCTCGGCTTGGGCTGTAAAAAGACGCGTCTGTCCTACCTAACTATTCTAAGCTATTCATACATATATACATTTGTGAACCATACAATCGAAATTGCATGATTCACAAATGAATACGTGTATATCGGAATGAAACGAACTAAACTATTCGATTCAGTTCGATGAGGGAAAAAAACAAAACCCTCCCACCATGTGTATGTATGTGCACGTGTGTGAGAGAGATGATCTCATATGTGTGTTCAAGTGATGTAGGTGAGTCACTGTATCGCGTAAATAATATCAAGAGGGCTCCGCGCGGGGACGACCTAGGCTCGAGATATTACTGAGAAGCGCACGCCACCTTAGTCGTTAATAGTAAAAAAGCCTGCCTGTGAAGGTAGCCCCCTTACTGTTTAATGTCGTCATGGACTTGGTATTGGCAAACTTGACCAAAAATGTCGGGTATAGATTAGAAAATGAGCTAGAATCGGCTATAGCCTATGCTGATGACTTGGTCGGCACGATGAAGTCTATAGAGATCTCGTGCCGCCCCAACTATAGCGGAAGAGGTACACCGTGGGGTTTTAGTCCGTGCGAGTTGGACATAACCCACTCTCTCCCCCGAGAGGGTGGTGTATCCATAAGGGATTTCACCACGATAAAAAAAAAAGAGGCATGAAACAACGTACGTAAGGCCCCCTTAAACCCCAGCAGCGGTTCGAACTCTTGAAAGGTTAACCCGACTCCTAGGTTCATACACGCGCTAGTGCTAGGAACGATCAAAGATGATAGGTTAAAAACGCTCGATATCCATATCCGGAGAGCAGTGAGATAATGGATGAGGCTTCCACTTGATGTACCTACTGTCTACTTTCATGAAGTGTAAAAGACAGTGGGTTGGAAGTTCCGTCCCTGCGCTCATGCATACATTATGAAGCGTCTCGGGAGGATGGTGCTTCGGGGTAGACAGTGGCTCAAGCCGCCGCCAGATCCAATAGGGTCTAGCGAAAGTTGCAGTGAGCTAGGAGCATTTTAGAGAAGTTGTCCCTGGAACACCTGAACGGACGGGACGGGAAGCGGATGCGGCCGGTGCCGGGCCTGGTCTGCGATCTGGGTTGTCCCTCGGTTCTCGCCGTTCTTGTGTGAGTGTGCAACGTCTCTACATCTAATGGCGAACCCAGGTGAGGTTTGGGTAACCCCAAACAGTCCCGAATGGGGTCCTCTACGGAGCGACCCAAGTCCAACGGCTGGCTTCGGCTGGGACCTTCGCGACAGTCCGTGGGCGAAAGGGGGTGGACCGGGTTTGCAGCCCACCACCCCCTAAGAAAACGTTGCAATGAGTCCGAATAAAGAAAAGAAAGACGTATCCTCCGGTCTTCCACAGGAGCCGGAGTGCGCGTTGAATATTTCACTTTCGGATCATCGTGCCGACGCCCACCCGGGCGAAGGCGCGACCGATTGGGTTTGTCCGGTTTGTGGGCGAACCTTTGAGACGAAAATAGGTTTGGGTGTGCACACAGTGCGTGCCCATCCTATTATAGCAAATCAAGAAGCAGCCCCGCCTCAAGTCAAGCGCAGATGGCGCGACGAGGAAGTGGAGCTGCTGGCGAGCACCGAAGCACGGTTGACGAGCGAGCGAGGGAAATGCTCGAACACCGAACTGCTCAATTATTTATTGCTTTATCTATTTCTTGGTATATTTATTTATTTACTCATTTATTTATCTATTTATTTACGTATTTCTTTAATTCTTCAGTGATTTATTTTTAAATTTATTTTCTTTTTATTGTTTGTTTATTTAAGTAGTCTTATGTTATTTTCCCCTGTCTCGCTCAGGTACTTATTTGCGTTGTTTTCCTATTTTGTTTAGTTTTAAACAGCTCCCTTTGATCCGGACTCGGGATAGTCCGTTAAATTCATTAAGGCGCGCCCCCCTGCCCCTCTGGCAGGGAGGTTTCACATGTCTTCCTCCGCCCCACTCCCCTCCTCAGCACCCGGTATGGCCGCTCTGTTTAAAACTAAACAAAATAGGAAAACAACGCAAATAAGTACCTGAGCGAGACAGGGGAAAATAACATAAGACTACTTAAATAAACAAACAATATAAAGTAAATAAATTTAAAAATAAATCACTGAAGAATTAAAGAAATAATAAATAAGAATTAAGTAAATAAATAGATAAATAACTGAGTAAATAAATAAATATACCAAGAAATAGATAAAGCAATAAATAAATACAAAGGAAAGGTCTCACTCAGTTCTAGGAAAAGGAACGCGGGTGTGCAGCGCACCTGTGCAGCGCAGGTGTGCCGGATCGAAACAACACAATAACTGACGTCACTAAATCACGAGTATTAAAATCGAACTTAGCGCGCGCAGCAAAACGGACAACCGCTCGAGTCGACGGTCCGATCGGAACTCCACCAAGCAACCGATCATTTGCCTGTAACCTGGATCTTTCAGCATGACAATGACCCTAAACACACGGACAAATGTTTCCTTAGCGAACAGCGTATATCCGTTTTAGACTGGCCAGCAAATAGTCCGGATTTAATCCCGATAGAAAATCTCTGGTATATTGTTAAAAAGAAAGTCTTAAACAAACGTAATACCAGTTAAAGGAACAATATGAAACGTTTGTTGAAATCAATCCCCCTAGAAAAATGTATGAAATTGGATGAATAAATGCCACGTCGGTGCAGTGCTGTTATTGAAAATAAGGGATACGCCACTAAATATTAATTATAACTATTGGTAGGCTGTGGATAGTAGCTATTTCGTAAATAACAATACTAATTACTAATACTTAAAAAAACATTGTTTTTTATACTTTTTTGTTGTTGATTCTAATTAGTTGTTTAAAACTGATTTAAATATTTGTCCATAATGTGTATATTGAAACTGCACTTGTACAGTGGAATTTATATTGTTTTTCTAATAAATGATAAATCGTTGAATATATTGTTGTCCTATTTATTGTTTAATTTCAAAATAAAGACAATTAGGGTGAAGTATCTTACATAATGTCAAGGACCGTTGGTAGTGTTTCTGATTATACAACCACCACTGTATATGTAAAAATAAAATTACGAAACGAAAATAACTGCTACGTAATAAATGTGTACGGAGTCAGGAGCGCTACTAATTTATTATAGTTCTAAATATATTTCTTTTATTTTTTTATCAATGAAAAACAAACAGTTATAATTCAATATCATTTTTTTTTTGTATTTAATAAAACATGAAAGAAAAGATAATAATGTCACTAAATATAGCAATACATTATACAAGTAGCTAATAATAATTGTAATCATTTCATTGGATATATGTGTCTTTACAAGTGTTCAGAAACGATACCAGACAGGAGTTGTCACTGGAGGCACTACCAGCGATGTCATCGCGATAAAAAGTATCCGCTCTCTGAGAATAATTACATTTGCGAGTATTGCGGTAAAGGATTCCAGGTAATATTACTTGTTATTTTTAATGATCTGTTTATCTAATTTATAGGGTTATTATTTAAAAAAAATAATGGTGTTACCCATTTCCTACCGTTACCGTTATGATAATTATTTCATAATTACCGAAAACTCGTTGAAAATCCTATTTAAGTCAGTTATCTTTAACGTATTACTGAGGATAATGTTGAAAAAATTATGGTCCTTCGAGCCATTTATCTTTATAACACATTATCATTACGTATGAATAGAGACGGTTCACAATAAAACAGTAAATTTGTATTAAAAAAATTAACGATGTAGTTAATATATGTCAGTATGTTTAGACTCGCCTGTGGTTACTTTCTGCAGCTATAAAAAATACATACTTTGTACAAAATATACAAAGCGAATGTGTGTTAAAGTAGAAAATACACTAGATATTTTAGAAATGTGTAGAATAGATGTAATGAATCTAAAACAAGTGATACAATTTTACAAAAGTATACAGAAATGACACTTCATCATATATGCTTAGTCGATCAGAGGAAACGTGTGACGGTATGTAGTTGTACTTTTTTGTATTTCTTAGGTTTTAGCGTTGGACTATAATTTTAACTGAAATATGGTAACAAGTTAAACCTAGAGTAAAACTGGTTCTTCAGCGCAGCTGCCGGAACACAACTACAGGTGTTTGGCAAAATGTTTCCAAAGTTGAGGATTTTTTTACACGGGGAAATCCATTACGGATATCCATCGCGCTGGTGGCTAACTTTATGGGATTTTAGAAAGAATTCTAACACCGTCCTAGAGTTTCACTACGATGGTATCCTTCACTAGTTGCAGCTGGGTATGAACGTAGTCGATCGGCTCGGTGTCGGAATGTACCAGCACTGAACCGTTAGCGGTATATCAGGTCAGGATGTGTTTTGTTCCAGGCAAACGCATTTCTCGTGTACCACAAGCGCACCCACTCCGCACTCCGCCCTCCTGTGCTCTGTGCTGCAACACGTTCAAAATTAAATTAGGCCTTCACCAACATATTAAAGTAATGTTTATACCGAAAACACTATTTTTTATTTAAGCTGGCAACACTGGAGTCGCTCCATATTTGTAAAAATTTTAGCGGAATCAGGAGCTGCCTGTGATGATTTTTATTTTTTATTTATAAACTTGCGTTATTCGACCCTAATTTACGTTAATATTATTAGCATGGTTTTAGTGTCCAAGTGAAATAATTTATAAAAAACTAGAAACATTTAATTTTGGTTGTGACAAGGAAGCCACCATTTTGTTGGAATGCTGTTTACAGATTATAAGATCAATTCAAAGTCAGTTTTTAAGAATGGAATTCAGTGACTGTTAATTTATAATACAAAAAATTCATTTATATGTTGCTAACAGAAAAAAAAGTACGACTTTCCATTGACGTCCGTCGAATTGAGGGTTGGGATGGAGGAGGGGTTGAAGAAGGGGGGGGGGGGGGGGTCCTACCCCCCTTAAAAGGAAAGTACCAGGGGGGGGGGGGGGGGGGGGGGGGTTACTACCCCCCTTAAAAGGAAAGTTACGGAGCCCCCCTTTTCAGGTTTTTAAATCTGAGGAAAAGTATTTATGTATATAATGCACGCATGCATGCATGCATATAGTGTTATCTTTTTTCGCAAGTCTAACCTAACCGAACCGAGACGAAATTATTTTGTTATAAATCTAAAAATCATCAAGTTACTAATATACAAAACGCATTGCGCTCACTGACCGAAAACGGCACATGACGCAAATCGCGTAGTTATTTTTTTACGTTCCGTTTCATCAAATTTGCACGACATTCTACACCACAAACAATATACTGGGCATAAGTTAGCACAGATTTAATTATCAATCGTAATTTAATATACATAAACTGTTAAATATAAGTAAGTGTGCATGAAAACCTATTGAAATAAGTACAAAATGTAAGTATTGAGAGTGGTAGAGGCACGCTGAAACTATTACTGGTTTTAGCATGAATGGGTCGGCTCGTCCGGGGTACTACCACCTTGTCATAGAAAACCGACGTCAAGTAACAGTGCTTGCATTGTTGCGTTTCGTTCGGTCAGTGAGAGCGCCGGAGGTTACCCTCCCCTCGCCCCTCTCCCACTCCCTCCCCTAACCCTTCCCCCCAAAAGGTGGCAACGCACTTGCGACTCCTCCGGTGTTGTTAGTGTCCATGGACGGTGGTGATCACTTAACATCAGGTGACCCACATTCGTTTGCAACCTATGACATTAAAAAAAAAAATTTGTAAATTTATATAAAATAAAATGTTACCTAACGTATGACAACTTAACCCTAGGTAAAACGAAACGTTCAATAACGAGAATTCTATATAATCTGTGGTAGGGTTGATTGATATTCAATAAAAAAAATTCTCAAAAACTATGCGTCTTCGCATGTTGAACCTTTGCGTGTGAGCTTATAATAATGTAATCTTTCTGTAAAAAAATATCAACTTTCAACTCGACTGACGTCAATGTTAATCTAAGCCGAAAAAAACATCTTATAAAAATTTATTTATACTAACATTTAAGATTGTTTTCACTCTTTTTATCAATATTTATTGAAAGTACGTAATTGTTTGCCACTTTTGCACCGTTAAATGCAGTGTTTTTACTTTTCCAGAGTCATTCAGGACTTCGTCCGTTTTCCTGTCAGTACTGTGATAAATCATACTCTCGCGCGTCGTGCCTCACCCTGCATATTACTAAACTACATACAAAACGGATTGTACACGATAATAACCCATCTAAGATTATAAGTATTTAAGATAATATACGTTATTATTATGTCTACGTGTTTTAATTATCAATACCATTTGTTATTCTAGATAAATTTATTTTTAGATAACTTGTAATTAATTGTGTTTATTCTACTACAACATTTACTAAGATTTTTTTAAATGTTTTGAAAGAAAATATAAAGCAATATTAAAATAACCTAGACTGTTAAAAGTAGATAGATTTTTTCATGGCAATTCTTAGTTACTTTTCTTTATATGTATCATAAATTATTTTCTCGTCAAAACTGATATAGGTTAGTTTAACTAGTAAAATAACAAACATGCAAAGTAACATATTTATCTAAATATACATATATAAAAATAATATAATAAATATTATATATTACAACGTTGGAAATTTAGGATTTTCCACTGTTTTCTAAGGATTTTGAAGAAGAATATCGATCGAGCTAGGTAATAAAAACATACACACTTGGAACAGGCTGATCGCTGGTATCGCGTCCGTATCCAGTGAGTAGCCGGGTCACAGAAATTGTATTAACACTCGCGGCGTGGTTTGCGTACTTGTTCGTGACACAGAGCGTTCACGTCCCTTTTGCGGCGATACCATAATGGCGATGCGGCTGATCTCCTCCCTCTAGCGGTGTGCCAAGGAAAAAAAGGATAGTGGCGTGGGGAAAACCAGGAGCTGCCCTCGCGGGTTACTACAAAACTAACTGCCTATATATGTATGAATAGTTAGGTTAGCTCACATAGGTCGCGAATTGCATGTATCAGGCAACAGTCAAAGACGAGGTGTGCCGCGCACCCTTGAGCTAGTTGTCAAAATAAAATCGGCTGAGTGCCTTAAGCGCTCGCCTTAGTAGTCCGGTGAAGCTGTTAAGACTTTGCTTGCTTGGTCAATATAATAACTACCAAGTATGTACGAAGTATGTAACATCTACTGGCCTAAAAAAAGAGAAAATTTGTTCTTAAAAAGAGCACCGAAAAAATATTTTTTTAACAGAAAATTTAACTTGTTTAACTCAATATATGTATTACAGAATGATTGAATTGAGTTAATTAATTTTTATTTGTTACTCATCTCTACTAGGAATCTAATGTCAAAAAGATACTAGTCCTGTCATAAGACAAACTGAAATTTGATATTTATTTATCGTGTAAATAGTTTAAGAATATGTAAAACCCAATAAAACAAATCCAATTTAAAATGATGAATTCATTTCGCAACACCGTAAAAAGTATGAACCCTGGCCTCTTGACGATCTCTAAAACCAAGTTTTGAGGTTATGTCACACGATAATTATTTCTCATTATTATTTATACTCTTTTTCAGATTTACGGCTAGTAAACTTCAACAATGTCGTTAAATCTGTCGCAGAACGTAAACCGATTTCCATTGTTGATATTCCAAAGTGTAAAAATGAAATAATTTCCAATGTCTGTGTTCTATCATTTGCACCGAGAAGCATAGGCGTTGAGATCTCGGAGAAACCTCTCAACAGTAAAGTAAAGCAGGATCCGATACCGTATGTACCAATTGTAAACCCGAGATCGATACTGCCGCTCATAGATTCGGGGTGGCGCAAAGACGAGATCGGATTGCCATCAGTCAGGCAAGATGAGATACAGGCAGCGAGACTTATTGTGATCAGAAAGAAAAAGATGAGGAAACATCAGAGAAAGAAGTTATGGAAGAGGATGCGATATCGCTGGGCTAGAGTGAGTTTTAATTAAGTACCATATAATAGTTAGAAAAAGTTTCGAATAGTCATAAAAGTATCATGTAAAGCTTTTCAGGTATTTTATTTTATAGAAACTAAGTCTTTAATATCAACTAATTTTGTATTAGTATTTATTTTTTATTGTATTTAATTATTATTACTTAAATCCCATTAACATGTTACTGATATTAAGTTACATAAGTTACATTATTGTTTATGCATTGCATCTATGGCAAAATAGCATATTCGTAACCTACTTAATATTATAAAAAGTCATGCATTTGCTAGTAAAAAGCAAGACCAGATTCAGATATATCCAGGCAGACAACAGATAGTTCTTACAAACAAGATTAACACTCTAAAATAAAATTAATATCTCATTAAGATCCATTGGTTTATGTAATGCCATCCTTGCTTTCCCGACATCTGAGGAAGCAAGAATGCTTTACAAGCTGGTTATGCCTGGAATTCAGAAAATTTGTTATTATTCATTACATACATATTTTATTTTGTTTGTAATCACTGGGGCGCATGGTGAATTTGTGAGCAAACCCCAATGACAAATAAAGAAAAAAAGATCTTATTTTAATTAGAGATAATTATTTTAAAATTTTTATACTCACCAATTAATTATATTTAAATATATAGATGTATTGCCAATAGTATTAATATTTCGCTATAGTGTTATATATCAAATATACAATACTGTCCATAGATGGTATTTTTGAGAATTTTATAAGTATACTTACAAAAAAAATTCAGTTTAAATTAAAAATGGGTAACCTGAGTACTAATTTTGCATATGTAAGGAACTTATTTTTGAAAAGGATATGAGTTACTCTATTTATTGTTAGTATGGAAGAATCTTAACTTATTATAATGGGAAAAGTGAGTTTGTTACATTTTGACAACTTCAACTACTCACTGAATGTCGTGAATTTTGCATGCACATTACTAATATAGTATACAAAAGTATATAATACATTAAAATATATTGTTTCCAGGAGATAAGTCAAATCTACAGTACCTAATATATTTCTTTTTTAAATGCACATCAGCTTACTTGATCTTTAACCTATTCAAATAACTATTGTTTTAAATATTAGAGTAAAAAACTATGAACAACTGTTACAGATAAAGCAACGACGTCGCCAAGTCAAAGAGAAAAACTTCCAAAAGGAGCTATTGGCTCTTATAAAACAAGCTAATGAATTCTCCGCAGAGGCCTATGTCAATGACAAGATACAGAGGGCAAACCACACGCCTCTGCCAACTCGCTGGAGACACAAGCGCCTTCCTGAGTTCATCATTAGACAACTTCTTGGCATTGATAAAAAGATTAACTATAGCCATTCAGATACATATAAGGCTTGAGTGTCTCGGTTGTACAGTTTAAGAATACTATTTCTTGTGGCATTCAAGTCAATATACATTATTGTTATAGATAGAATGTAGATTTTTAGTATTTAAATAAAATAAAGATAAATACATGTGAAGTTTCTTCTTTGTTTTATAAATTATTACAACAATTCCAGTGTACTATTAACAAAACAAGTTTTTTTTCTTAGTCCTTGACCCCTATGGATAATTTTACAATTCTGCCAGTGTCATATAATTTTTTTATGAATTCTAACGATAATAAATCAACAACAGATTTGAAGTTGATTTCAACCACCACCGTAAAATAGAACAGAATATAATCTAATACAAAATAGAATCACCATTGGGATTAGTAAATTCCTAAAAGCAAATCTAATCAGTATAGAAAACAATAATAGCTATGTATAGTTAATTAATTCTAGATCGATATAATAATATAGTGCTACCTAGAAATGTATTGGAAGTCTACAGGTACAAAGTTTAAGTCCACTCTCGCGTCTCTGTAATACAAAAATTTTGGTTGGCACCGACTTCCAGTACATTTCTAGGTAGCACACATATTCATATGTTTTATTTTTGATAAACTATTTATTTTCCGCTTTTTAGTGCCTTATGGGTTTTTGATTGATATTGAAGTCGGTTAATACTTTTTTTTGAAAATTTACTTTTATGTAGAGAATAAGATTCATAGGCACCATACCGCTTGCCCCATTTATACACGGTAAGAAAACACATTGCTAAACGCGTAGGGCTTATAAAAGCCGTAGTTTCTTAAAATTGTAATATCTTTTTGATAAATAAAGATATCGTGATTATTTTTTAGATAAGTACCATAAGAGCCTAATTAGTAAAATTAAAATGATTTTATCGAAACCTATTCAGTATTTTTTTAGAAAATCGCGCGTGACAGCAATTCCCTATCATTTTATTTAGAACTAGCCTCTGCCCGCGACTCCGTTCGCATGGAATAGTTACTTTGGGCTAACTCTAACACGCAGCGGAAGCTCTCAATAGGAAAAAAACCCCAATTTTGAAACATTCTTCATAGATGCTCCGGTCCTATCGGATTTATTCTTTTTTTTTTTTCTAACTGACTACGCTATTGACCAAGCAAGATCTTAACAGCTTTACCGGACTACTAAGGCGAGCGCTTAAGGCACTCAGCCGATTTTATTTTGACAACTAGCTCAAGGGTGCGCGACACACCTCGGCTTTGGCTGTTGCCTGATACATGCAATTCGCGACCTATCTGAGCTAACTTTTTTTCTTAACGTGGAGAGAAAATCCATCATGGACTGTCAGGCCCCCGGGGGAGAGCCTGAGCTAAACCGACCACTAGCCTTTGTGATAGTCACGCAGGGGTGGTGCCATTCGGCGACTTTAAACGGCTAAAACTCCACGACAATCAACGCCGCACTATGGGTGGTGTCACGGGGTGCGCGAACAGGCTCCGCAACACTCTCCGGTGGCAGGCGTTTCCCACGCCACACACGACTGAGGCAGCCCGGTTGTGAGGCTGCCTCCCCGCCCGCCGAACCCGTGCAATGGGAGTCCAGGGCCCCTGCCCCTTCCCCCTGGGTTCGGTCGGCAGCGAAAAGGCTAAGCTGCTCCGACGCCACCCCACCGTTGATTTATTACCGAGGCTTACTCCTCATCCGCCTCAGCCACCCTAAGATCCCCTCCGGCCTACGCTATCCTACCCTACCTTAATACTATTACTAATACCCTACGCCCGCCAATCCCCTGGACTTGCCTACTTACACGTAAGTAGGCAAGCCAGAGGTTTCCTGATCCTGACCACCCCATACCTACGTAGTCTATGTGGGAAGATCCCTCAGGGCGGCCTCTGGTGGAAATCACCTCCTCCTCGCTTTCTCCCGCGCCCGAGCTTCTGAGCTAAGCTAAGCTTTATTGATCTGTGGAAATAATCAAAGTGCCGTCAACTGCGGTTTGTAGTGTAGGGGCCGGGCCGCGCCCGAGCGTTCGATGACCTGTTTTTTTAATTTTTTCACATCAGCTGTTTTTTTATATGATTTTTTAAAATCAGGATCGATTTTTTTCCCGTCCCATCATCAAAGGTATCATTAGTACTATCGTCTGTCTTTGTTTTCGGAAGCGGTTTCCTAACACCCAGTATATAAGAGTTGTTGAGGTATGTATGCTTGGTACACATATATGTTTCAACAACTCATATATGTATGAATAGTTAGCTTAGCTTAGGTTGGTTCAGATAGGTCGCGAATTGCATGTATCAGGCAACAAACCAAGCCGAGGTGTGCCGTGCACCCTTGAGCGAGTTGTCAAATAAAATTAGCTTTGTGCCTTAAGCACTCGCCGTAGTAGTCCGGTGAAACTGTCAAGACCTTGCTAGGTCAATAGCGTAGTCAGTTCGAATAAAAGGTAAAAGTGAAACTTAGTATTCTGATTAATTTTTAAGAGAATAAGATGAATACATTATGGAGGTGGTAAATATTACTTTTCGGCATTATTTTGTCATATTTTAATTATAAATACATTAACGATGTTAATAATACAAACACAGAATAATGTTTAAAAGTGCGCGATCGTCACTATTGACCCAACAGAAAATAATGTGCTATGATTTCAACGTTTCTCTTTCTCTCTCCCTCTTTTTGTGTATATTCAAAATATAGTCGTTTTCTCACAGCCTAGAACCTATATGTAGTATATACATTTATAGCTATCACTTTTCCATGATTTTTTTTAATGTTATAAGTGGCAAACGAACTGGTGGGTCACCTGATGTTAAGTGATCACCACCGTCCATGGACACTAACAACACCAGAGGAGTCGCAAGTGCGTTGCCACCCTTTGGAGGGAAGGGATTAGGGGAGGCAGAGGGAGAGGAGGAGAGGGGAGGGGAGGGGGGCCTCCGGCGCTCTCACTTACCTAACGAAACGGAACAATGCGAGCACTGTTACTTCACGTCGGTTTTCTATGAGAGGGTGGTACTACCCCGGACGAGCCGACCCATTCATGCTGAAACCAGTAATAGTTTCAGCTTGGCTCTACCGCCATCTGATTAAAACTTCATTATTTAATTTTAAATTAATATGCAATATTCACCAAGAAATTATATAATTAAACTTAACATAATTTTATAAAGTAATACTATTTTATTAAAACTCACTAGTAATGGTTTCAAATGTCTAAATGTAATTATAAAAATAACATTACACGAAAAAAATGCAGCCACACTGTTAGCGTTTTATTCACCGGAAATATAAATTTAGAGATTTAATTGTAATTTTCGTTAGTTCGTATTGTTATTGTTTATCCCAATACGCTTCTTATATTAAACTTGCATCAGACCTCGGCTTTGCGTCGGTTTAATCTACTGTGAATTTATACATATTGCAGGATTTTGATCCAGCTTCACACAAATAACAACTCTTTCTTTTTGTTGCGTATAATTTCAAATTATCTTCTACGATATTCAATGAAAGTACATGCTGTAATAGGTAACTTTCATGTACATCAACAACTCATTGTAAGTAACATATTTCATAAATAATAATTATTGAAGTACAAAAGCTGGGTCAGGGA
>MU158721.1:8305-20727 GCA_015888305.1 Antheraea pernyi
CCTCCTGTAACTATTCAAGATAAGTCCCTGTGGACTTCTATCTCGAATAAGTTAAAACTTTTAAAAATTAATTACACGTCCGCCCTCAGCACTCCGGCGGGCATTCAGGTCAAGTGTCCCGCCATAAACGATCATCGTGCGTTAACTAAATTCCTTAGGGAATCTAAGTTAGCGTACTTCACATTCGCGTTAGAGGAGGAACGACTCCTTCGTGTTGTACTTCGTCGCGTCCCGGCTGAGATCTCAGTCGACGACGTCACCGCCTCCCGCTTTGTTAGGTCGCGAATTGCATGAACAGGCAACAGCCAAGCCGAGGTGTGCCGTGCACCCTTGAGCTGGTTGCCCAAATAAAATCGGCTGAGTGCCTTAAGCGCTCGCCTTAGTAGTCCGGTGAAGCTGTTAAGACCTTGCTAGGTCAATAGCGTAGTCAGTTCGAGAAAAAAAAAAAAAATGGTAAAATAATTTTCAAAATCGGTTTAGTAATTCCTGTGATTACCCTCTACAATGTCACAAACTCACAAACTTTAATTAAAATATACATTAGTCACACTACTGCTCGAATTTTACACAACATATATACACATATAAATGGAAAAGATATTTTGACATCCGTCAAAAGGTCCGTCACCCTTACGTTTCAATATTTTTAACACGACTGACGTTGCATGCCTTTTGAAATCAACTGGTCAAATTGTAGGTTAATTTTATAATATCTAAATTCATAATATAAATAGTTATCTTCAGTAAATTTATGGAACCACTGAAATAATAATTATTCTATTTGGTATTATTGAAAATTTTAGGTGACCGGACTGCTTTCACTTCATGGCACTTTGCTTCATATTGTCATAAGTGTAAAGCAATATTACCAGAGTCAAAGTCAATATTTAGTATGTTTATGTGTTGTATTTTTTTGTGGTGAATCCACTTGAAATGATGTTTCAATTAAAAAATGAGCCAAAAATACTTTGTAAAATAAAAATAAGAAAATTTGTTTGCTCATGAAAGTAATCCACGACTTAGACTTAGATCAACTTAATGTAGCAATTATATTTGTTACAATTGATGATAAATTCTGAACAAAAAGGAATTCATTTTCAAAAGTTAATGGTAGTATTAAAAACTTCTTTGTTTTGGATTCATTATTTGATTCTATTGTGTATCCATTACTATTCCAAATGGTGATACTGGGTGTATCACTATTCCTTATAATGTACAGACTACATTTAATTCAATATAACCCAGAAATACCACCTACCCATGATATCGTGTAAAATTAATTGATAATTGTGTCATAAGTTGCGATAAGTTTCTTTATTTTCGTAAAGTTATCTTTACTTAGAATTTGAGAGCCTTACCACCTTATGTAACCGCCTGTTTTTGTTTCAAATGTATAATTAATTTCGATTTTCATTTAAACATAGTTTTTTTTATGTTCATACAATTTAAAAAAGTGACAACTGAGTAGACATGATGAAAACTTTTAATAATAGAAGTTATACCCTTTCACAAAAGAAACCAAATAAAGTTCAAACTTTAAAAAATCAATGAATTATGGTCGACTGTCGACCATGGGGCGCAGACTAGTTTAATATAATATGTATTACTTGTGAGATACATTGTTTTTTCATGTGTTGACCGAGTCAAGTCTTATTTAAAATATAAAAGATTTTTAATTTCGATATGGTCACTATAAGATGTTGTTAGGTTAGCTAATTACGTAATAAAGTATCTAACCGACTTGGTGTTACATGGATTTCACAACTTTTTACGGTAGAAGAATTGTGTTGTGAGACTAGGATTTTTTTACAAGTTTTGTTTTTGATGGTATAAAACATTTTTAAGGAAGTAACCTACACAATAATAGAAATAATATCACCATTCAGCCATTTCCATACTTACAAATAAACGGTTTATAAATAGACATTCGTTCAAGTAATTTACCTCGATATTATATACCTATAAAATTTTAATACGATTTCAATATGTGGATTACGTCATGTTAGGATGCAAATAAAGCCATGATTGTTTCATTTGTTGTACCTACAGTAAGCGATAACTAGTGACCAGTTGGCGCATTACGAGTTTATCTGATCACAACTATATATGGATCAAGCCTTTTTACTTAAATTTTCTGACTGACAAAATATCATAAGAAAGAAAATATTTTTTTTAATTAACAGTCTTCCAACGCAACTACATATTTTTTAACGTGTTCACAATGATATTATAAATAAAAAGCTGAATATCGTTGTGTTCAGTGTATCGCAGTGACTATTAAAATAATTTATTACTGATGATTAGTATCCCAATGATAATCAAAGTTATAAAAGTATTTATAATCAATTCTAATAAAAGTATTATAAGAGTTAAATAAACTCTTATAAACAATCATAAAATATTGTAAAACATGCAAAAAAATTTACATAAATATCTTACACATTATACAAATTCTAGCACCTTATTGGTCAAAATGTCATGGCAAGAAACGCTATAAGCTTCACAGCGTGGCTGTGATTGGTAGAACCCAGTTACAATAACCCTTTTAGCAAATGACGACATTTTAACGTTATCATTCGGAAACTTTCTTTTGAATTTCTTTTTTCTCGAACTGACTACATTATTTGCCTAGCAAGGCCTTAACAGCTTCACCGGACTACAAAATTTTAAAATCGTATAGGTTTGTTTACTGCGAGAATATAATTTTATCATAAGAAATAACATACGAAGACGAGTGTGTAATACATTACAATATGTAGTGTGTTTCTGGAATTTTACTTAAAATTGTAAATGTAATTATGACCACATCTTTAATTTGTAACAAAAATATATTATTTTATATAATTGGAGTTAACCTATTTTCCTAAAGGCGTTAACCACAATTTAAGAGGAAAATAACGCAGTTCTAGTAACGTCGTTCTGCGACATATTGTATGACCTCACGACATTGGCCTCTTTATATATTTTAATACTAGTTGTACTTACAGCTCCATACGCGTTTTTTTAAAATGTATTAAAGAAATATAAAATTGTGAGACCATATATAAATTCTCTTTAAAAACAATTGTAAGTACGACACGAATGCCACCTACAGTAACATGTAACGTATACATTAGATATATGAACAGTGTGTCAAATGAGGTTTATCATCAGCAACATATTTGGAACCTTAACTCACCTCAGTACTCACTTACACTGTATAAGGAACTAATGAAAAAGCGATCTAAAGATATATAATGATATAATATGTCCATATTGTCAATAAGTAATACGTTTATGATCTAATATCATATTAGAAAGACCCCTTCTATCTTTAAAATTAATATTAATAATAATATACTGTTGAATTGTAAACAATGAATGAGCTGACGTCTTGAAATCTTGCAAAAATATAAATCAAGATATAAAAGCCTTTATATCTGTCTATGCAGTTTTTAATATTTGACAATTTAAATAGTGCTCTTTAAACTCGATACAATATTCTTCTTTCTTACTATGGTTACTGAGTTATGTAGACGGAAGCGCGGTAAATAAAATAAAATAGGCGCCAAAATGACCAATAAGACAATGTAATTCAGAATACATATATACTGATAAATAAATTTCAATTATATTTATTCTTGGAGTCTGAGAAAATCATAAAGCATATCCTCAAGTGACATTTAGTCTTGTTTCATTAGAATTGGTTCATTCTATTAAAAGATATTGTAATATTAGGTCTTTACCTATGAAATTGCCGTTTTGTATAAAAAAATGTAAACGAATTTTTTTCATGTATTTTTTATTTGTATGAATCGAAGTAATCACCCATGCAATCAATGCATCTTTGCCAACGCAGTGGCAGTTTATTGATGCCCTTCTTAAAGAAATCAGCTGGACGGGAGGCAACAAATTCTTCAAAGGCATTTTGTACTGCCTCTCGGGTATTGAATTTTTTTCCCGCCAAGGAGTTATCCAAATTCTGGAAAAAGTAGTAGTCTGTAGGCGCAAGGTCTGGTGAGTAGGGCGGATGACGGAGAACTTCCAACCCCAGTTCTTGCAACTTGGAGACCGTCTGCTGTGCAGTATGAGGTCGCGCGTTGTCGTGCAGGAGCAGCGGAGACGAGCGATTGACCAATGCTGGTTGGAGATGTGCCAGCTTCTCCATCATTGTGTTCAGTTCTTCACAGTACACATCTGCAGTAGTGCTCACCCCGTTTGGAAAGAAGCTGTGATAAATCACACCGGCGCTAGACCACCAAACAGTGACCATCACTTTTCTAGGGGTAAGTTTTCGTTTAGAGCATTGTTTAGGTGCTGAACCATGATACAACCAACTTGCTGAGCGCTTGCAGTTATCCATCCAGAATCTATTTTTCATCGCAGTTAACAATGCGGTTCAAGATTCCTTCATTTGTGTGTCTGTTGAGCAGTGCAAGGCACGTCGCGACGCGTACTTCGCGCTGGCGATCATTGATTTCATGGGGCACCCATTTGTCAAGCTTTTTTACCTTGCCAATTTGACGCAAATGGACCAATATTGTTTTGACGCTAACGTCGAAAGCTGCTGCTAATTCAGCCGTAGATTGTGTATCATCAGCTTCCACAATCGCCTTTAATTCGTCATTGTCGACCAAAGTCTTCGGACGACCGCGAGGTTCATTTTTCAGGTCGAAATTCCCAGAACGGAAGCGAGCAAACCAATAACAGGTGGTGCGTTGGTTTGTAGTGTTAGCTCCGTAAACGTCGTTGATGTTGCGTGCCGCTTGTGCCCTGTTGCTGCCACGACGGTACTCATATTCCATAATTACTCGAATTTTTAATGTATCCATGATGACAAAAAAGATTGAAACGCGATGAAAATGTAACACTAATCAATAAACAAATGACTACTTTTGGAAAAAGAATGCCATGTTTTTAAAATAAAATTAATTTGAAATTAGAATTCTTAACCAAACAAAAATTATTTTGATTTGAAATGGCCAGTACTGCAGAACGGCAATTTCATAGGTAAAGACCTATTATTTTTGCTAAATTTCATGCAGACGAAGTCGCGGGTAACATCTAATCTAAAATAGAATAACCTGAATTACTACTTATACGCTATCTGCCAGTGAAAGTCTCGTGAAAATCGGTCCAAGTTTTGGAGTTAGCATTGCGGGCGAAGTCACGGTTAGCAGTTAGTATAAATTTAAATTGCCTAAATTACTTTTTATAAGGTTAGCCATCTGACAATGAAAGTCTCGTGAAGATCGGACTAATCGTTTTGGAGATAGCACTGCAGACGAAGCCGCGGTTAACAGCTAGTCTAAATTAGAGTAGCCTAAGTAACCCGCTATAGTTTTAACCCCTCGCAGTGAAATTCCCTTCAAAATCGGTCTAGCTGTTTCGGAGATTACCCGGAACAAACAGACAGACAGAACGATAAAAATTTTAAAAATTGCACTTTCATACCCAATCATTAAAAAAGTCGTTATTTTGATATTACATACAGACACTTCATTTTTATTATATGTATAGATAGATGGCTGTTTAAATATGGATTGACTAATTATTTATTTGCGATTGTGCTTATCAATTATATATTTTTTGCGCCTACTATTTTATTAGCTTTATTATTTACATTCAATATATTTGAATATTTTATGATTTTATTCTCAAAACAGAACATTTCGTGATTTATTTAAATCATTTGTTGCATTGCGATATCATTAATTTCACTATAAGAGTTACAGACATAGTTTTGAGATATAATTAGGACTTTCTTAAATATTTTCAGGTGTACATACATCTACATCTAGTTATCATTGTCGTGACTATTCATCTTATAAAAGGAAAACGTATTAAAAGTAGTAAAATTGAATTGATTTAAGGGAGTTTTTGCCTAAATCATAACAAATTACTATCATATAATTAACCAGTAACAGACCGGCGACGTCGTTCGTCTTAAATTACAATACAAAGTTATAGCCTCATGCCATTTAGTGGCGAGATATAGAAAGATAGCGGAAGAACCGTCTTCACTGCATGAAAACAAAACGCATAGCTGTGCCAACTTTCATGATGATCCATCAAACGGTGTTGGCATTTATTTATCTCTCAAGAGTTCTCAAAAGTTATAAATAACTTTGGTAAGGCTCTATCCTTATAGAGTTTACTAAATTAATAGTCAGTAAAATTTCTGTTTAACTTTTTGTATAATGCTTTTCGTAGTAGAGTTATCATTTTTAATTTCAAATGTACTATTTTATATTAATTTACTGTGTTAATAATTCCCGTATTGCAGGTGATATTTTATAGGTATTTTTATGTGCGTCAGAAGATGGTAACATGCTAAGCCTAGAGGAAACTAAGCTTCACGTGTTACTACCGGAACAGAACAATACACTGATTTTGAGCACGAAAGAAATAATTTTCTAAATTTTAACACAGCTCATAATTTCGAGTCGTCTTAAGATATCTTTATAAAGCATTATTTGTGTAATTTATTGCAATATGATTTAACAATATTCAATATTACACAAGAGTGTGGTATTGGTAGAAATAAAAACCAAAGCTGAACAATATCATGGAATTATATTCCGGCTTCAAAAAGCTTTTGTGAAAATAAAACATTGACACTGGCAAATACTTCTGCGACGCTAGTTGTAAAAAATGGTGAAAAGACTTATTTCAAATACCTGAATAGTTAACTACAACTGTATAAACTTAGAAACAGGACTTATTTGTAAGTGTAGTTGCAAGATCAATAATAAGCGCTTGATGACAGATTTTTAAGCATTCGATAACTTCAATAAACATCGCTTGAGGACCGTTAATACATCACTACATTTTTTTTCTGCAAATTCACACTCTCTCTTTAGCCTGGTCACGCAGATAGAACCTTAGAAAGTGATTTATCGTTTCGCATTAGCGCCTTTATCTTGAGTTTAATGCGAAGATATTTATTTAAATGATTTAATACCGTTCCGGGTGTATCGGAATCGTTTTATTAATGGTCTAATCATAGGCAAAGGAACGCAGATAGTCCATAATTTAGTCTAATCAAAAGCTAAAATGTGTGGTCGCTGCTGATCTTGAACTTTCTTCTATACATATATGTAATAAGAAAGTAAATCTAACGTGTCTGTACTTTTTACACTTTTCAGAAAAAAATTATTTATATATTTATACATATACAATTTTACGGAGTTATACATATACAATTTTATAGAGAAATATTAGAAGGGTAATTATAACTATATTACTATTATTATATTATATTAGCTAGCCGAATTACTAGCAAAAATTATAATCACATGAGTATTAGTGACTGCTGTAGTTAATAACTGTGTTACAGCCACTAACACTCACCGCCGGACAACACCAAGCTTTTTGTTTGAAAAAGTTAACACATAAATCGTAATATGCAACAATGGAAAATAGTTTATCTAATAATGAAATGCTGCTGAGCAAGCGTGAGTTAATGTCATGTTGAGTGATATGCATATATAGAATTTAAAGGTGGTTTGAAAAGAAACAATGGCAAGTAAACTAATTATGTAAATGATAGTAGTTCTTCGGCTTCTTCATGCGTTAGGCCCAAAAGCCAACTAAAGATTTTCTTTTTACATTTAATTTTGATAATTTGATAAATTTTGAGAGTTTTGTTGATTTTATTATATAGCATAGGACTTAAATAATGATAATGGCGACTAGCAAGTTCTGTTCTTCGGGGCTCACTAGGACATACTTGATCATATCTACGCTTTGTGCAAATGAAATTATGATCATAGATCATCTGAGCATGCTTCCTAAGTGTAACATGAAGAATAAATAGTTTGCGAACAGATAGAACTTTGCAACTTGAATAAGGTTCCTGAGTAGGAAAAAGAATAGGTTTTGAAGTCATAACTTTTAATAATGCTCTCTGTGCTCTTTCAATTTTAATAAGATAAGTTTTACAAGAACCGCCCCGATTGTGATGCAATATATCAAAATAGATTGACCAAGGGCAAAATATGCAGTTCGTAGCGTTGAGAAGTCAAGACTTGAACGTAGGTTTTTAAAAACATATATCAATTTTCTTACTCGTGAGACTACATTATTAATTTCATCATGCCAGGAAAGAACACTATTAATAAAAACACCTAGGTAGTTTACAGAGTTGGTACGAGTTAAATACTGACTTTTACATAAAGGAGCCGGTGGCGACAGCATCTGTAACAGCTCGTTCGCACAACAACCACCCAGACTCATTCATCTGTGATACTGATAGGTATTTCAATTTTCACAGTAATTGTCACATTGAAAATATTTTCACAATAAAACTTCGACGACTGTATTAATATTTATATTTACCAAGGACTAAATAGTTCAATACCAATGTAAAGCTCAATTTTATATAGTTCTATATATAATTATAACTTTTTCTATTATTATTGATACATCATTTTTTCGAGACATGTAAGAATTTATGACCTATAATTGGTTTTTCATTTCACCTCATCATCCTAAGACATAAACATTTCAACAATGAAAATTGAATGCAGTATATTGGCCTTAGTTGGAAAGACAAAGGATTTTCGTAAATTATTACTTTATTATTAAATTACATTATATTAAAAAAATACTCAAAACTAATTATTTTATATCATAGGAGGCAAACGAGCAGGGTGGTCACCTGATGTTAAATGATCATCAACGTCCATAGACACTAGCAACACCAGGAGAATCGCAAGTGCGTTGCCAGCCTGTGTTTGGGGGGAGGGGAGCAGAGGCGGAAGGGAATGGCAGGAGTGCCTCCAGCGCTTTCACTGACTTATTCACCCATTCGTGCTGAAACCAGTAATAGCTTCGGCGTGGCTCTACCACCTACAGATGACTATATCATTTATACCCGTAAATTACGTTCTAGTAACATGGCTCTTAATAAGTTTTGCCGCTTTATGAACCACGCCCAGTTGCGATAAAGCTAAATATATGATGCACGTATTGAAAGAAAGTGTCCAATACAGTTCAGAGAGAAAGTGTTGCAGTATACGTTTTGCTCTCAATATGTGCGATTAGAGTGCCTTGTATTCTATATTATTCGAACCAGGCAATGTTAACGCCTCTGGAGTGTACATTGCGCTGGCTAGCTATCTATATAAATAAAAAATGATTACTGTACATATAAGCGCTTCACTTCAGGATGGCTGCACCAATTTAAGTAATTCTTTTTTTGTTGTGTTTGTCAGAACAAAACTTTTTGCATGAAAGAAAATGTTCGGAAAATCGTACGGAAAGGTGACAAATTGGACCTACTATGTCTAGGGGGAGGAAGAGGGCTATGGTCCTGCAGTGGGTCTCTTGCAGGCTGATGATGATGATGATAACATACAGACACATTTGTTACATCATCGTACATATGCTGGTATGAAAACAAATTGAAATTTCTTTCTTTCTCGGCACGACGACACGAAGCGAAGCACGACGGTATGCAGGCACGACGCGTTGAACTCCTGGAACACGAAGCGACGAAACGCAGGACTCGAAGAACGCGGCACGCACTGAAAAGTGCGGTTTGTTACGTACTGAAAAGGCCTCAGAGCGCTTACCAATTGACGACGTGATAAGAAACGAATCGCGCCGACAACCGAAGCTCTCAAAGCAATAATCATGAACGCGTAAACACGATGCGAAACTGATACACGAGTATGGAGATCGAAATTGAAAATAAAAATCGTTTCGAGAGGAACTAGCGCACGCGTCCGACCCCGAACGCGGCACGATCAGAACTCCACAAATTTTAGTTAAGAACACTCCATATAAAAAAGTCTATGAGTGAGATAGAAAATAGTAATGTGATCTTCAAAAATATTGACAGATTGACGTTTAGTTTCCCTTTTATTGTTTAATTTACATAGTTGTATTGTAAAAATTGATCATATTTTTTTCATTAGTATAACCGCGCGAAGCCGAGGCGGGCAACTAGTTTTAAGTAAAATCCGTGTAAACAACTGGACTGACTAAACCTTAAGGATTAAAAGCCAGTATTCCTTAGAAAAGAAAGATCTCTTTCATGTACGTATCCAAGTAACGCCGACCTACGGGTATAAATACACACCATTTTTATCTTATCGGTTGCTGATATTTCGGTTATAATTTTTAGAAAATTACATTGAATAAATCCAAAACGGTTTTTAATGTATCACTACATATTATATAACAAGGTCCTCTGTCGCGTCTTTCTGTCTGTTCGCGATAAACTCAAAAACAATTGAACGGATCTTCATACACCTTTCATTAATAGATAGAGTGATTTATGAGGAAAGTTTATATATATAATTTGTCAAGATTTTTTGTAAATTGGTTGAAATATAACGATAAATGTTGGAAGTGTCGGAAAAAGTCTAGCCGCCTGGGAGCTTTCATCGAAAATATTAAGTGATAGTTGTAGTAGATAGTATATGTTAAGTGATTAAGTGATCACCACCGTCCATGGACACTAACAACACCAGGGGGGTCGCAAGTGCGTTGCCACCATATGGGGGGAAGGGTTAGGGGAGGGAGAGGGAGAGGAGGGAGGAGGTGGGCCACCGGCGCTCTCACTGACCGAACGAAACGCAACAATGCAAGCACTGTTACTTCACGTCGGTTTTCTATGAGAGAGTGGTACTACCCCGAGCGAGCATGAAATCGTGGGAATCAGCTAGTTAAGTTATATATGAAAGCAGCACCTACTTTGTATCTTCAAAATTCAAAACTGAATCCAACATCAGCAACGGTGTTTGATCTTGATTATGCTATCGCGTACTATCTGTTGTAATGTAACATACCGAATATATAGCTGCCTTATACGACATTCACTAAATGGCCACAACAAACGTGAAATTACCATAGTTTATTTGCATGAGCTTTGGTACCAAAGTGGTTCATTAACATAATAATTTCGAAACGGGAATCATAAATGGATATTAATTGCAACGAACTTGTCACATGCACTTTGTGTAACATCATAGAAAAATACAAAAAAGTTATTGTTGAGTTTACATACGAGCTAGAAATTGTATGCAGCTTGGGTATGATATGAGAATGAAACAAATAACTGCAGACTACTGGGATACAATAATAAACAAAAGCGGGCACTTGGTAGCACATGTTCCATTTCACTTGAAAAATTACAGTACAGATCGTTGTCACACACAGTAGACAATCTACATTCTACGTGGAGGATTTGATACGTGATTACCACGATTAGTAGTCAGAAGGTTTCAATTCCTTTTTTTACCGTTCTGAATGTATTTTGGCACTCATATCTAATTAGTGTATTAATTTTGATAGTAATAATGTGTAAAGTGTGTATAATAACAAAACATTTCCGTTTCATGTAGTCCGGTGAAGCTGTGAAGACCCTGCCGTGTCAATAGCGTAGTCAGTTCGAGACAAAAAAAAAAAATCCGTTTCACTTCAAATTCAAAGTAGAGTAGAGTGGTAGAGCCACGCTGAAGATATTATTGGTTTCAGCATGAATGGGCCGGCTCGTCTGGTGTAGTACCACTCTCTCATAGAAAACCAACGTGAAGTAACAGTGCTTGCATTGTTGCGTTCGTTCGGTCAGTGAGAGCGCCTGAGGCCCACCTCCCTTCCCCTCTCCTCTCCCCCCCTCACTCCTTTCTCCCAAACACATGCTGGCAACGCATTTTCGACTCCCATGGTGTTGTTAGTGTCTATGGACGGTGGTGATCACTTAACATCAGGTGACCCACAAGTTCGTTTGCCAGTTATAACATTAAAAAAAATCATTGAAAATGAACGGACCTTACCATAAATATTTATTTCTCTTAATAAACATAAATAAACGTTATTGGGAAACTTAAAATGCTAACGCGTATTGCATTGAAATATATGTAGATATATATTTTAAAATGTTTATGAAACGAGAGGTTAACCTTTGTTAAAAAGATTCCTGCATTCATGAAAACCGTATATCATTTATTTACCTGTCGTAAATATTGAAATAAAATGTGTTACTTTCAGTATTAATAAAGTATTGTTGATGATCACAAAACATAAATGGTTACAAAATTTGTCGTTTGATAAAAGTTTGGTAGCAGTTTTATTTTCGAACTCACTACGCTATTGGCCTAACAAAGCCTTAACAGCTTCACCGGACTACGGTTTGGTAGCAGTCTGTAGCTTAAAAGAGGAAATAGGGAGCATGAATCCGTTTTGACATAGTATAGTATCTGTACGCCTAAACTTTATTTTGTGATAACTGTAGTATTATAGCTATAATTAATATTTGCTACAAACATAACATACTGACACATTTGTTACCTCAACGTACATATGCTGGTATGAAAACAAATTGAATTTGTTATTCTTATAACATACTAAAGTTAATCTACGACTTCACGACCACAGTTACTAAGTTATTGATTTTACGTGACAAAGCAAACTAAACACATCAGACGAGACAT
>MU158721.1:20819-45804 GCA_015888305.1 Antheraea pernyi
ATCTATTGATATATAACACATAATTATTATAATTGTAATTAAGAAAATATTTGGTAAAATATCGATGAATAATAGTGAAAATAAAGATGTAAACAAACGAAAATCGTAAGAGCCACCGCGGCTCTCATTACGGTATAGCCTCGAACTACTTAAGCTCGACGGGGGCCCCGTAAAATCGTGGCAGGTTCTTAGCTAATCAGACCATCTACAACAGAGTGTCAATCGTAAGAAGATCATCGGAATTTCATCGTGCATCGTCTCATCGTGGAAAATTCATCGTTCGCCGTGAGTCATCGGATTCAAGCCGGATTCATCGAAGCGCTGCTACGCCAGGAAGAACCCGCGTTTTCGGTCTGATCCGTAGCTACCGGCCTGCCTGTTCTGCGACCTGTACCCGTGTACAGTGACCGCTGTAACCGCGATTCGCGTCAGTTGTAAGGACTATTGTAAGTCTGTCGAATAAATTCCCCTTCGGTGAAGCGTGCAGTTTGGTGTTGCCCGCCAGCGTCCCGGATCCTTTCCCTTTCACCCTCTACCCTTCCCCTCTCCCTAGTCTCCTACCCCTCCTACCCCCTAGCACCCGTGACTGGGCCCGGTCGTGGGTATTCGGGGGTTCCGTCCCTTTTACCAATAATAACGCTAACCTTCTAAATGTTTCCCCCCTCTTTTATTGAAAGACAATTAAGCGCGCCGCGGTGCATCTGAATAGGACTCTATTCCGGACATCTTTTATCGAATACCGATAGAAACAAAAGAAAGAGATCTTCAAGCGAACTCCGGCTGAAGTTTTATTGTATTTTATTTTAAAAACTCTAAGGAAAACTGACAACTAAACAAAAAAATACATTACACATTTAAACATAATCGAATGTCATTTACAAGTTTCCGCATAATAAATTGTAAGAGCATAATAGCACATGTAATATAGAGAATAATAGCGATGCGCATGTTTTCGTGAGTGTGCCGGTACGAGCGTTTGTAGGTAGTTTCCATACTGTCTCATCTTTAAAAATAAGAGTGATGTGTAAGACTGTATGGGTATCGGGATCATATTGGTATTATCTCTTACTATAGTCGAAACAATGTCAACAAGTAATTCAGCAGCTAGGTTAGGGGTTTGACAACAAAGGACTGGAGTAAAATCAGTTTTATCGAGAACCTTTACAACTGTAGTTTCATCGATTCGAGTCATCATGCACTTAGGAGATTTTATTTTAGGGTTTAAATTGTAGCACAGGAGAAGGGGTGCATGATCTGTAATAAGAGAATTTAAGACAAGTGTTATTGCCTCAGTTTTTGTTTTAAGAAAGACATGATCAAGGCAATTCTCATTTCTTGTAGGAAGTAAGTGAGCAGGTAACATAGCGTGAGAAGCCAATAAATTAAGATAAGTTTCTGAATTAGGATCTTTTGTGTTATTTGTAATATTTATGTTTATATCCCCAATAAGCGCAATATGTTTGTTTTAGAAATGTCTGTCTGTTTGTTTGAACACGCATCATTGCTAAAGTACTGCGTCAAGACAAATCCTCATGAAAATCAAAAAGCACATCCTAGAGTAACATTTAGTCTCGGTTTCATTACCATGGGTTCACTTTATCAAAAGTTATTGTAATTTTAATGACGACGCGACTTAAGTACGAGAGAAAAGTAAATAAATTAATAGGTTAATAGGAATTAATAGGTTAATAGGAATTAATACATTCAGGTAATTTTATTAGTCACTGTTTTTTACATTAGGTTCCACGTGGACTAAGTCGTGGGCACAGCTAGTACTAATTATAAGGAGAAGTAAGATAACTTTGTCCCGTTTGTATAAACATATGGTACTCAGCACAGATAGCCTATTTTGTATTTGGAAGCGTTTTACATTTGATAGAGTATTTGTTTGATATTTCACTTACACTAAAAATATTCTTGTCACTGTATCTAATGGTGATGATCCTTTGTATCATATGTGTTATAATTAATAGTAATTTTATTGTTTTATATGCAAATATTCTTAAAGCATTTTGTAACAAAAACGCTTATGAGTCATAACGTAAGATAATAGTCGGCACTGCTCGCACTGTGACTCCATTGAAGATTTGACGAAATAAACGCACTAATATGCCTGCGTACTTTATTTATGATTAATATTTATTTTGAAAGGAGATACGAAATAATATTAATCATATTTAAATTTCAAATAATATCTGTCAGCGCAAATTCGCGTTCTACCATCAAAAAGTAATTGTACTGACATATATATTACGTTCTACCCTCTAAATATAAAAGAAACCTATAAAAGGCGTAGTGAAATAGGAGCGGAGTTCGTAGTCCAGTGAAACTGTAAAGACTTGGCAGGACAATAGCGCAGATAGTTTGAAAAAAAAGGAGCGTGGTTCAGTCACAGAGTAGGTACCTTATATAAAGGTTCAGTCTCGCGTGGATCGTCGGACCATTCACATCTGTTAATATATTTTTAAATATATACAGTAGTGGATTACTATATCGGCTACTAAAGGAAACGTCTACATAGTACTACGCCATACTTTTATAACTGCCACGTCAACATCCCCACAATATATCAATAAAATGTGATTGAAATAATATCGAAGATTCTAACTCAACTCAAAGGGATTTATTTGTATTCTTTTTTATTCAAGAGTCAGATACACTCTGTTACCCGTTGTACACTTTTTGAGTGGCGAAAAATATTTATAGTTTACGTAGAATTATTTTTGCTAGTGCTACCATTTTTCTACAGTGATCATGCTGCTTTCCCTGGCTTGTAACAGCAAGTAATGCGTCGAGTCAGATCGTGGCGACGCTCGTCTTACTCTAATATAATATATTACCCTCTCAATTTCATTACGTTGTGTTTTATTCTGGATGAAAAAGAAGAATATTGTTTTTACTTATAAGTAAATTAAGTAATATATATATTAGGCCATCTAAAAAAAATGTTTCAAGAGTACCCCGACAATTTTTTTCAGGATATTTATTTTGTTACTACTTAACTTATCGAGTCCCTAAGGTCAGAGCATAAGAAATAAAAAACTCTGTTGCAGAAAGGTCTGTTGCAACATTTAGATACATGTATATACTAACGGGTCCGGTGGACGTTGATAATAAAATAAAAATCCTGAAAGTAAACCGCAGCGCCACCTACCGGGTCCAATCTCGGATCCACTGGAACACGCACACAAAATTTCATCAAAATCTGTCCAGCCGTTTAGGAGGAGTTCAGTGACATACACACGTACAGAAGAAATTTACTGAAATAGAAGAAAAAGAAGAAGAAATTTACTTTAGATACTCCTTCAGAAGTTATTCAAGGTTAAAGTTGAACTTAACAGAAATTTTGATATGTTATTAGTTTTTTGGCGTATTTTTCACACCCATTGCAAAAAAAAAAAATTTATGAGAGTAAAAATCTTGAGTCATTTATGGTATCCTTGTACAAAAAATAATGATAGACGGTTTACATTGATATTAATACTTCAAATAATATAAGTTTAAACTATCAAACCTAATATTTCTTAAACAGTTTTATTTTATTATTAAAAACATCTAAAATTAAGAAAAAGACGTCAATTGAAATTATTTTAAATTTGAAAATTTATGTGTAAAATATTGCGCATGACAAAGAAATTATTATGATTAAAATCAGTATAGTTTACCAACGACTCATTGGTTAGTGGTTTCGGGAGTTGGGTTTCGACGTGTTAGTTACTGAGATTTCAACAGCGCGCAAACTGCGGCCGAACTTACGACACCTGTAACGCAAGATTCAGAATACAATGATGTTCAAATGCTTTAACTAATATGCACTAATAACAGTTTACTACTGGGCAAAGGTTTCTTCCAGAAGGAAAGCACCAGTTTAAGTTATGGCGAACTTATACTTATGCTCTTAATTTTAAATCTGAGTCTGATCCTGGATTTGTAAACTATATTTTAGAACTACGAGAACATTTCTAAGTATCCAAGTATTCTTCCGATGTTTTCCTTCACCGTCAGCCGATAGTGTCTCTAATTTATATTCCAAATTATTCAACGTACTAGACATTCGTAATAATAAATACTCAAATTTTATTTTTAGTATTTTTTTGAGGTTTTTAAGCTTTGTAAACCATGTTTAAATGGAAGCTGGCTTTCTAGTATAGCTCAATTGTACTTGGCGTGAAATTGTCAACCTGAGGGCGGTAATAGAACATGTAAGTTCTATAACACGCCATACCACCTTTTTATGATGTCTTCCTTCACTGAAAACAGATTCAGAATTATAATAATATGTCTCAGTACAATATAATGAGGTGTTTCTATGATATCGTGATTCAAAGTACTATTTGTAGGGCCACGAATAGTACAAACATGGCTATCGTATATTGCAGGCACGACTCGTGCGCACGCGCGGCCGCAACGCCATCCATGTCACAAACGCACGTGCAGCGAGTAACCGCATTTGCATTACACGTGAAATAAAGACACATATTATGCCTTTATAAAAATAATTTACATTTTGCTCTAAACTAAAATATAAATGAAAATGCCACATTATACATTTGTTTTTAGAAGAATTACAGAAGCGAAATTATCGCTTACATAACGAACGATGTCAGAGATGAACGACGTAGAGACAAAGCTCAGTACAGTAACTTAGTATCGATATTATCTAAGAAAATAAATTCATTCGCATTTACTGTTGCCGTTATGTTGGTCTGTGAATACCACTGAACATGGATAGTTCATTCTACATTGAGTATAACTTACAATTACAGTAAGTAAACATAAACGCTTAGGTGACAATACGAGTCACTGTGTACAATCTCAAAAGTGCTATGACTCGCAAGCTGTATTTTCCTGCAGCTGCATTTGAATCACTCTCCTACTAGGTTTAGTGTATTTATTTTCTGAAACTACATTGCCATCTAACATCAGGTGAGACTGTGTTCGAACGCTAAAAACAATGACACCAATGTGATGGTAGTAACAAAGGAGCACTTGAAAATACGCTTCCTCTAGGGCTAGGCTATATTACTCGTATCAGTAGACCGTTGTTGTAACCCTTGTGTACGCACTACTGAGCCATTACCGCTTCAATTCTCTATCTTAGTATATCTTTCGCAGTTAGGTATACAAATAGTTATATTTGTCGTCTCCCAGCAATTGTATTCTCTTACTTTTACTATTTACGGTCGTTAAAACAAGGAATAAAGTAATATTTAACGTTTAACACGTTTTTTGGACTGCACGTGCCAAGTATTTTATACTAATTTTACCAAAGTAATAGAAAAAAAAATGATCCAACTGAATTCGAGTAGTAATCGACCTTTATATTGAAAATATCTTATTAACACATCTAAGTCTAGACATATGTGTAGGATAATCAATTAGAGGTCGTCTCGAAGGTTAAGCCGCCAGATTTTATGATTATGCTGAAGTAATATAATGAAGACATAATCTGTCTGTGAGTGTAAATTTAATCAAAACGTTGGCAGAATTGATTTTAATTTTTTTTCAAACTGTTCGCTAAAGAGTGATAGATATAATAAGAAATAATATATATATATATGAATATTAAAACTATTTGTTTTGATTTGAATTTTAGTAACCGTTTCTTTAGATATATAGAAGTCTTTATTCAGCCGGTCTCAAAAAGAAACGCTAATATTCCATTGAAACTAGAAAGCTCTAAATAGATTTAAAAATATCTATTTTGCCTCTATATACGATGGTGCCAAGTTGGCGAAGAAGCTGTACCACATCAATGGATGACATCAGAAATTATACTACTATATAAAAAAGGTGACCCAGCCGATATAGGCAATTACCGTCCTATAAGCCTAATGCCTTGTTTTTATAAACTTTTATAAACTTTTTGCCTCCTGTCTACTTGAAAGGTTAGCCCCAGTCATCGATGCTCACCAACCGATCGAACAAGCCGGTTTCAGAAGAGGTTTCAGCACGATGGATCATATCCAAGTGGTTGAACAGGTCATAGAAAAATATTCAGAATTTAATGAACCCCTGTATTTAGCTTTCATAGACTACAAAAAAGCTTTTGATTCAATTTCACACGAGAGCATCTGGGAATCGCTGAAAGCACTAAACACAAATGAAAAGTATATCAATATCATAAAAAATACTTATTCTAATAGCACAAGTAGAGTCGAGCTGGATAGAATTGGCGAAGTAATAAATATAAAGAGAGGTGTCAGGCAAGGAGACCCGACCTCACCAAAATTATTCATAGCCGTCTTACAACACGTAATGGGAGAGCTGCCATGGTCCCATCAAGGTATTAATATAAATGGGAATTTTTTAAGCCACCTCAGATTTGCTGACGACATAATTTTATTTTCGAAAACCCCTCACCAATTAAACAAAATGGTAAATGAATTAAACCAGGCTAGCATAAAAACTGGTTTGGAAATTAATCTGGAAAAAACTAAAATTATGTGTAACCGCAGTGCATCGCCCATCTTAATAAATAACACACCTCTCGAGTTTGTCAACCATTACATATACTTAGGAAAACAAATCTCGTTTAGTAAGGAAAAAAACACCGAAGAACTTAACCGAAGAGTGGCGATTACCTGGAACAAGTTCTGGCACCATAAGGAAATACTAAAATCGCAACTTCCGCTATCGATCAAGAAAATAGTCATGGATACAGGACTTCTACCGTGCCTCACCTATGGATGCCAAACTTGGACCTTCGATCTCAAAACCAGGAACAAAATTCAGACTACCCAAAGAAGAATGGAAAGAAGTTGCCTAGGTATAAAATTGAAGGATAAGGTAAAAAACGTTGACATTCGAAAGAAGACAAAAGTATGCGATGCCTTAACTTTTGCAATGAAGGCTAAATGGAAGTGGGCGGGTCATGTAGCGCGTTACAAGGACGATAGATGGACTCTACGGTCAGTAAAATGGTCTGGGCCAAAAGGCACCAGATCAAGAGGTCGACCGAAGGCCAGATGGGCAGACGAAATTGTAGCGTGCGCGGGTAGAAGTTGGCTGGACAGAGCTAATGACAGAGAGGGATGGTATTCCTTGGGGGAGGCTTTTACCCGAACGGGGTCCATGCATTAAATAATTAGATGTTAATAAATAAAGAAAATAATAATTAAAATAATTACAAAATAGAACTTATATTTAGAAAACAAATACATTTAAGTGTAACAACTGTAATTAATATTATAGGTTAATAAGTTACCAATTGTTATTGTTTAAAAATGTATTATGCATGGAATTAAATAAAGCTTAATTATTATTATTATAATTATTATTATTATTATTATACGATGGTGTATGGATGTGTTGTGGTGTTTCTCTCTCGAGGTTTGTTATCGCAACAGATCATTAAATATTTGGCTACAGACTTTCAGGTTAAGGCTTGTCTGCTTGCTGCATGTCTTCCGTGTTCTTCCTTCTCATCGCTATGTCAGTCAGTTGACGTTTGAATCTGAAGAGCAAACATTATGGTTACTTAGCTATGGAAGAAGAAGAGATATCCTAAACTTGAAACAAGCAGCGTTCTGGTGAATTCCTTTACTTCTTTTTCGCCTATTATCGTTGTGCATCGTTAAGATAGTAAACTGCTAACCAAAATAATACACTTATTAACAGTTTTTTGTAAATTAGACGTACTATCTCTAATAAGGGTAACAGCTAGTGTCCGAGTAATGATAAACATTGTTTCGTTTTGTTTATGTTAGGGATATTCTTGCTATACAAGCCGTAAGCTTAAATTATCATAAGTAATAATTATTAAGTGTGATTTCATTCATGATCGTTGTTGTCAGAGAGCTCGGCGGCACGGATGCGTGGGCGCCGGTGACGTCACCTTACCCAACAACCCTTATATGGCAATAGGTCTCGCCAACGCGCCTGCCGTCAGGTGAGCTTCCAAGTAAATAGTTTATTCACTATTAATTACTTGTTGTGTGAAAACCGCAGGATAAGTAACCCACCTTGACCCACTCTACAAGTTTTTAGGAATATTCTTGCATCATACGATCACATGCAAAAATCACAATGTTTGGACGAAGAATTTGATTTATTACCTGACATAAATCGCGTCGTAAAAACTTTACCAATGATAGTCCCAAACATTGCACCGATTTAAAAAGAACGCGTAAATAATAAAAAAATATAAACTATAACGCGCTGGCATCCTCCCTCGATTTAAGTAACTAAAAGCAACAATTCTCTGTTTCTCAAATAAGTGATACAAACATTTTTAATACACACTAGCTGTGCCCGCGACTCCGTCCGCGTGGAACATAATATAAAAAAAACAGTGACTAATAAAATCATCTGAATATATTATGTCCATTTACTTATCTACTTACCTCTCGTACTTAAGTCGCGTCATCATTAAAATTACAATAAATTTTGCTAGAGTGAACCGATTTTAATTAAACTAAGACTATCGAGTTGTGCTTTATGATTTTTTTGTGAGGTGAGGTTTTATCTTGAACGCGGTACTTTAGCAGCCGTGCGTGCTTATACAAACAGACAGACATTTCTAAAAATGATTGAAATTTATGTTATTACTTATTCCTAGACACCTCCAACAATTTTTTTCACACAAATCTAAAAAATACAGGCACGTTAGATTTACATTGTTATTATATGTAAAAATAAGATAATACAAATCCTTTATTGACGATACGAAAACCGTAGTAAAATCCGTTTAATGCTTTCCTATATTCGCTCAACTAAATTACTCATTACAATTTTAAACTATATCGTAAACAATATTTTTATTACATTAGTACATCATTTATTAATTATACTACATTTATAATATCCAAAGTGAATAACGTTTCCACAGCAGATGCGGACGTCGAGAATCTTAGCAAAAACATTATATCAAAGCACAATCTGTCATTGTTTGATGCGAATCTATTTGGGTGCGCGTGGGCTACGTTAGCGACAAACTTGACTTGATCTATTAGATCGCAGATAAATAGATATAGGCGTTTCACGACATTGAACAAACGGTGTGAGATAATCTGCATATTATTTATAGCATTTTAAAATTTGATTAATATTTTTGCAAATGGTGGATGTCGTTGTGATGTAGTGGTTTGGACGGTGAAATATCATTCCAATGTCCGCAGGTTCGAACCCCGGCAGGTACCAACGAATGTTTCGGAATTCGCGTACATTTACTAATTTGGTAACACTAATGAAGGTAAACATCGTGAGGAAACCTGAACCTGAGAAATTTTCTTGTAGTCACTGTATGTGGCAAAACATAGAACTGTGGATTTCTTAGAGTTTGAAATCGCCAATACGTCGTGTGCTGACGTGGTGATTATGCCCATACCTTCCTTCGGGGAGAGGCCGATGGCTGATGATGATGGTGAATTGAGCTAAATGGAGAAAATTGCTTCCATTGTTACTGTTAAATCTCATTTAACTAGGTAATTTGATTTAACCAATAATTAAAATATTGACAGTTTTGTTTTATTTTCTTCTCAGTGACCAAATTTTACTAAAGTTTATTATGATTGAAAAGTTTTGTCAAATTTACGACTACATAATTACTTTTATTCCATTGCGCCACGAGCTTTAGCTATATGTTTATTTTAAAATAATTTGTATTTTAATATCAGAAATAGGTAGCTCTGCGATGATTTAATGTGGACAACAAAGTTTGATTTGGAAGCTACGGAAAATATAGCCAACGCGTCGTGCTACATACTCCGTACCCAATACCTATATATTATAAAATTGTTATCTAAACGAATCGAAAGTTTTCATACAGTTAATCATGATTAATTATCTAATTACCCTTTCGACTATATAAGTATAATTATACAACAAGGTCCAAGCAAGGAGCCCTTTGCAATATACGATATATCCCACGAATTAATTGGCAGTAATTTGAAGAAAAAAAATATTTCAGTTATAATCATACGTCTGGGTAAAATGTCAATAGACTCCTAATATTATTAAATAGAACGTTTTCTATACTAATATTACTTTTAATAGCTTTTATGGAAGAAATATAAAGTTACTTGAAGTGCAGTGGAAGAGTGAAAATTATAGTTTTAGGTAATTTAGATAAATTTCTTTGGTTTTTTATTTTCCTCTCCTTCTTGGGTGTTAAAGATTATTCCCATATAAATCCGTTTAGAAGAATAAATGGAGAAACATGTATTGATCGAAATAAATAAATATAATAAGCTTTAGAAAGAGCTGAGAACATTGAATATTGTGGTCGACAGCGTCCTTGTTATTTACATGAGGCATCACACCATCCTAGGAATATGAATAATTATGTTTCTTGTCAGAATTATGACATAATGAATGTTGATCATTATTAAACATGACCTAGAAAGCTTCGGACTGATGTCATCATAGGGGAAGGTACTTAAAAGAGGTCTGAAATAAAGAAAACATGTATTGAATTAAGCTATGTGAAAGTAATAGTACTATCGTACTCAGACACTGGATGTATTAAAATTTGATGATAAGCCTAAGCTCTGAACGAAAATAAAGCAATTATACATTATAATAGTCACAGAATGGATAAGTACAAATTGTTCGCCTTATTGCTCCTTAATTGTAACTATCTAAATATACAGTAGTTCAAGTGCCGTCAGAGTGTATATATGTATAAACATTGAAATACATTTCTATTAAAAATTATATTATACTAGCTGTGCCGGACACGCGTTGCTGTGGCTTAGTTATTACACGTTGAATTAAAATTATGATAAAGTATTTGGTGTAACGAGTCTGCCTCAAATGTTAAGTCAGAAAAAGCGAGGTTGTGTAGTACATATATACAGAATACGTGCACCATAAAATAAACTGGAGTTAAAAAAAAACAATAAAAACGTAGCGCCGTTTATGAAATATCTATATTAGACGGTTCTACAGTTTTCGGACAACAAACTAATTTAAAGCGCCACCTGTTCGAGACTCATGAAACTTACAATTGATAACAATAATCAGCATCGACAAAGAATTAATTTGTACTTTAAAATATTGTGCTCGTAAATCGAAATATAAACTATCCTATCTCTCAGGTTGGACCAAATTATCCATAAATGCCAACGTTGAAGATCGGTTGAGTAGTTTCGGAGGTCATCGCCGACGAAAAACAGGACACTGGATTTTTATATATTTAAAGATTGAGTTTTGATTTATTGCCACGTATCATTATTACATATTATAAAACAAAGTGCTTCGCCGCGTCTGCGTGTCTGTCTTTTCGAGGTAAACCCATAAAACCACTGAGCGAATTTTCATGCGGTTTTATTATTAAATAGAGTGTTTCTTGAGGAAGGTTTAGATATATAATTTGTTAAGATTTTTTGTAAATTGATTGAAATATAACGATAATTGTTGGAATTGTCGAAAAATGTTAAGCCGCCTGGGAGTTTTCGTCGAAAACTCTGCCTAATCCCTTTGAGACATAACAAAACAATTGAGGTAATAAACGCCACAGACGAAGTCGTGGGAATCAGCTAGTTACAGATAGAAAATAAACAAAGAAATATCGCATATTATACCTATACATGCATATGCTTATAACTTAAGTTTCAAATGACAAAGCGTAGAAGTGTTTACAAAACTAACTTCGTGGACTCGATTCCGGCGCGACACCGCGTCGCGTCGCGTCGCGTCGCTCACCACCCAGTCTACAAAACAATGGCACGAATCATAATACAAATTGAAACGTTTTTGCATATACGTACTAATTGAAGCTGTGACGTCATATTAGTATTAAAAAAATATAAGTGTGCATAATCCATTGTAGAGATTTATATTTGGAAAGTTATTAAAGTTCACATGTGGTTCTTTTTAGGCTAAATTTGTTGCAAGTCGGCGTTTCTGTCTTGCTTAAATTGCTTATCAGACGATCATGCCTTTATATTCTATATTAAATTGTGTGAAAGAGTAATGTAATTTTATAAGTAAATGTTTTATGTCAGTATTAGATCGCCTAATCGGAATGATGAAATAAAAAACCATGTAGAATGGGGTGAATAGGTAAAGATAAAAAAGTGATAATGTTTGAAAGGACTTTGTAGAGGTAATTTTGGATTTCTTAATAATTTCTTTGAACAATAAGTTCCTTGTTATTTTTTTGTTGTAAATTTAGTTGTTCGAATAATTGAATTATTTGATTTATTAGTGACAAAGAGTCGAGCACCAATATTAAATTAATTTCTTCTTTTTTTTTAATAATTCAAAATTTTGGTACATTTTCCTAAATTCATGGTAAATAGACACGAGAGGGGAGTAAAAATAAATGCTTTAGGGTCAACCAGGAAAGAGAAAGATAGGGGAATAGATACAAGTGAGTGTATAATAGTAATAAGAGAGTTATATAGTAACACGGTTGTGTCAGAGGCCAATAGAAGCCATTGACTGCCAAAACGAGGTGTCTATCTATATGCTATCTATATGAATTTTAAAAAGCTTTTGACTTGGTTAATCATAATAACCTGATATTAGAATTTGAATACCTAGGTGTTCATGGATTCTTACTTAGATGGTGCGAATCATACATTAAAAACAGATCTCAGTTAGTGATGATACGTGGTTTCAGGTCACAATAGTACAAAGTTCCTTCTGGCGTCCCGCAAGGATCTCATTAGGACCGCTGTTATTCGTAGATTTTATAAACGTGTATTATACATTCCAACCATCAACTATATGCAGATGATTTAAAAATATACCGCACAGTTAAGAACAACTCTGATGTTGATATACTGCAAAATGATCTAAGCATCATTTTGTAATGGTGTAACTCAAATGGTATGGTACTTAATTCAGATAAGTGTATCCACATAAAACTCACAAGAAAGAAAATACCGACTCCAGCAGTTTATTATATAAATGGTACTACGCTCTCCGAAGTTTCCTCGATTCGAGATCTGGATATCACTATAGACACACAATTAAACTATATATCGCATATAGATAACATAATTAAAAAAAGCAGCGCAATTAGCAGGGTTTATAAATAGACAAATGAAAATATTTAGACAACCGCCCTTAACAATTTTACTCTATAATACACTTGTTCGTAGCATCTTAGAATATTGCAATACTGTATGGAACCCCTGCTACATCAAGTATACATTGACAGAATTGAGCGAGTTCAAAAGCAATTTTTATATAATCTTCGATTCTTTGATAATCAGTGTCGTACTCTAGACTGATACAATAAACGATTATTACATTACAAAATGGAGTGACTGCAAATTCGTAGAAAGATGGCTGATGTTGTTTTTTTGTACAAATTAGTTCACGGACATATAGATGCTCCAGAGATACTAAAAAGATTGTCCTTTTGTATTTCTCGTCCATCTAGTCGTTTGCTTAACCGAAAAACATTTACCGTACCACAATCTAGAACCAATTTAGGTCAGCACTCTCCTATTTATCTTATGTGCTCGTCGTATAATAACATTCAAAAACATATAGATTTATTTCTCTGTTGTCCTTTGACCTCATTTAACACCAAATTCAAACAACATTATTAATTACCCTTGAAATTATTTCATTCTTATGACTGTTACTTTTACTTTTATTTTATGTATAATACTAATAATATTAGTGTTGTTAATTTTGTTAGTTTGGTATTTTATTTTTTAAGGTACATTTAATTTTTAGTTACTTTTCTTTTATATTTCTTAGATAGATTAAGATAAATTTAAATTTAAGATTTAAGGCAAAGATAAGATTATTTAAACACAGTTTCGTAGACCTAAATAGTAAAAAAAACACCGATTTTAGGGTTGTCAATAAGAAATTGCATTGTCTATTTGTGTTATCATCAACAGGAAAACCAGCTGGATCTTAAATAGTTTAGTTGGAATTCACAGAAAGTAACTTATAAGTTTCAAGACAACACCACAACATTAAACATATAATTAAGGAAAATAATTAAAAGCTGTGAATAGGAGTTTGACAACCCTAACATTTTTTCTTCTCTACACCTTTATCTCGTGTTTTTTAATACCTTGGTTTCCAGGTAAATAGAAAACACTATTTTGTTTTCGTAACACAAAGAGTTGTTTTGCATTTTTTTATACCACGACGTTAGCAAACAAGCATGCGGGCCACTTGATGTAAAGCGGTCACCGTAGCCTATGGACGCTTGTAACATCAGAAGTGTCACATGCGCGTTGCCGACCCTTAAATAGCCTATTTATTTTCCCCTTGAAGTACTCCATACTGTAGTCTCCAGGAAAAACTTCAGCAAGACGCTCATTCCACAATCAGACCGTTCGTGGAAAACCCGTTTCAGGAAAACCCCCTGGAGCCGGACCGTCCGAGACCATTTCGGTTCCAATGTGTGGGGATGAATTTCCAGCCGATGACGAGCAGCGCGATGGTGGAAAGCAGCTACAGGCATTGTTTAACATTACAATTCCTCAGAACACAACCCATTATACAAAAGGTAGGACACATATAAAGAAGCGACGTCTCCCCTTATACTTAGTGGTTCGATACCGTTTGTGAGCTTGGTTAGGTTACATATTTTAGGCAATAGTTTGGTAAAATACAACAAGACTCACAATATCAGAATGGTTTTATAATACTCGTGGTTTGCAAACAAATTCTATCATATTAAACAATTCAGGTGATCCTATACGTACGAAAGAAATCATAACAAACATTACGAACATAGACACAAAGAGATTGTATATATAAGAGATATAGTTACATAAGCTTAACGTTAGGATACTTTTAGATGACTGCAGCGACGAGGAGTTTATCAAGTTTACCTAAATATTCAGAATTAAATAAATCTCTTTATGCTTTACAAAAATTTAGCGCACGTTTTAAATAATGGTGTCTCGATAATACCGCGCGGGACTAGCAGGACTATCTCGCACCGTCGATAAAAATCGCACAGTGAATTAGGGCTCTTTCTGGCTGTCACAACGATATTTATTAGTGCACTTGCTTGGCCCCAAGTTGGAATAAAAACAGTGTTACTGATGGTTCGTTCTATATCATTCAACTCCATACCGTCAATGATTGTGGCTTCGAATCCCTACAATGCAATGGCAGGCCGTTTTCACAGGCCTGCCAGACTAGCAACCACTTCAACTGAACTTCACCTTCAACTTAAAAAAAATCCAAGCACTTATAGGCGTGTATCGGGAGCTACATTTGACGGATTTCTCTAGGTCTACCGTGATAATATCGTGGACAACATTGTCGCATAGCATTAGTTGTAATTGTAACCAAATGATTAACGCTTATAAACAATAAAAAATATAAAGTATAGGAGTAAGTTAAATATAAGTTATTATGTAGGCCTGTTTATAAAGTTGTCCAATTAAGGCGACGTTCACAATAGACAGTGGCTGGGTGATTCTGATGCAAATTGGTGACGTCACCAGCTACAATGACGTCACGAGCCAGGCAAACGATGTCGAACGCATCAAGAAAGCACGCGAGCCGGTTTCCATGTATCCAGTAAACTCATTACGATTATACTTACTCTTTATATAGAAAACTAGGATCGCTTGCGATTTCGTCTGTGTTAAATTACAATATAACACTTAATAATAATAAAATGTACCGTAGCATCACCTATTATTATACCCCAGTTATATTCAAATTCATTATATTTTTATATTCTTTTGACATATGATCACAAGCTCAGCAATTTTAGCACAAGTAATGTTTGCAAACTACTGAAGTATGGATTTGCATACTACAAAATACTATGGAACTAAAATTATAAGTTACTAGCTGACCCACACGTTGCTATAGCTCAGTTATTACATGTTGATTTGAATAAAACATGTGCGTAAAATAAACTGGAGTTGAAAAGGAAATTCAAAATGAAAACGTGGCGCCATCTATGAGATATCTATAGCAGTTGGTCCTTCTATAACTGTTTGAGACTGATGAAACTTGCGATTAATAACAATAATCAACATTGACAATAATTTAATATGAATTTAAAAAAATATTGAGGATTAAATTATAAACTATTCTATCTCTCAAGTTGGACTTAATTATACATAAATGGCAACGTTTAATGAAGATCGGTTGAGTAGTTTCGGAGTTCATCGTGGACAAACATCATGAATGTGAATGTTTATATATTTCGATTATAAAACAACACCTTTAGACCTCCCAGTAGAAGACCCTGCAGGTAAAATTATGTCAAACCAATATGGTTTAAAAGGAAAAAAAAGTGGAACGAAACTGTTATTTTAAACCATTATATAAAGTTATATTATTCTCAACTCCTTGAATATTATTTACAAAGGACAAGAGAACGGAAATTGACGTAAAGTTTCTATAAATATTCGTATAAATAAACACGAATCATGTATTTATAGTTTAACATTAATGATCGAAGGAAACTGAGTCATGACTTACGACTTAAGTTACGAATATGTATTAGAATTAGCTTATAATTTAGCTTTATGAACAATTATAAAGCGTCACGCTCTCTTTATACGTATATCGTAATATTCAATTATTATATAAGCAGGATTTTAGACGTTTTTATCAGCACCTCCCCTTGTCAGCAAAAGCAAACAAAGCTCTTAACCTGCCATACTCTACTTCGCTTATTTTTGCTTACATAAGAAACGGTATTTTTGAAGTGAAAACTTCTTTAGACGTGTTATATTTTTTAGGCAGGAGATAAATTTATGACTTCGCGTCATGACATGCTAGCAAGCGTGACAGACCGTATTGCGCTTCCACGGCTTACGTGAGACTGGCATGGCGACGCGTAGTATAGCGGCCTGTGTACACGTAATATTGATATTTCGTATTGAGACTCTATGGCTCATCGTGTGTTTGATCACTTAATAAATTGTATAATAAAAATGTATATCATTATTGTTCTGAGTGCCGATGGATGTCAAAACCAGACTAATGTTAATAATATCAATAGGTATACAAATTATGAAATGTAATTAAACAGACAAGCGTTTATTTTTTGTATAGTCACAAAATCTTAATTATAATGACAATTTATACTAAATATAATGTAAATGTAAATCTTTATAATAATATTTTAAGATATTGTTTCAATAGTTCCTTATACAGTGTAAGTGAGCACTATGGTGGGTTAAAATTCCAAATATGTTGCTGATGGTAAACCTCATTAGACACGCTGTTAGCATTTATATATCTAATGTATACGTTACATGTTACTTAAAGTGGCGTTCGTGTCGTACTTACAATTGTTTTTATAAAGCATTTCTATAATTGTACAGTCTTACAATTTTATAACTCTTTCATACAATTTTTAAAAAACGCGTGCTGAGCTGCGAGTACGGCTAGTTCACAATATAATTAATTTAAAAATTCAAAAGAGAACACAGTTATTCAATTGTTTTGAGTTTTCACTTCTGTCGGCAGTCCTTATGACTGCCTCGATTTATATTTTATTTTTTACAAAATTCTTCCAAGATCTTTTTACAAGATTCCATGCGATTTTTGTACAGAAAAGCGAACAGTAAATGAGGAAAGTTACTGACGTAATCACCATTGATACCTCACGTCTTCTAAGTCAACAAAAAATATCTGTTCACATCTATCCCTTCTCGCACATCTTTGTTACATACACTTACGTAGTACTGAAACGGCCCATCGTCGCCAAATCTCAAGAGTAAAGCACATAAATAAACAAATACATGTCTGTTTCTAATTGGCAAATGCAGATTATGTATCAATGATAGTCTAAGTCTTAGCACAGCATCGGCAAGGCAGTACTCTCTCTATATATTATGGTAGGTACATAGTGTACTAATTTGCCATTTGGTAGATTTACATTAAATTGTAAAACACCAAAGCGTATAACTCACTTAAGTATTAAAAGTAATACGATGAAGAATGTCTACTTCGCGAAATTCTTAAAACTTTGATGAGAAAGTGTAGCTTGAACTTGGTTGGTTCTTATAATACTTCATAGATTTTAGCGTTTCATTACAATCTTACGTGATGTTATCTATATGTGATATACCTATATATATATATATATGTGATCTAACCTAGAGGAGGGTTCTCTTTCATGTGCAGATGTTAGAACAAATCTATAAATGTTTGCCGACAGATTTTGAACTCCAAGGGTTCATCACTATGTTTTCCTTTACCGAATGCCTTGCCTTGAAGGGGTGTAAGGGGTGTCAAATAACATCTAACACTCGAGACATCCAAGCCAACCTCACCTGCACGTGGTGCACCCTGTTGAATAACGAACGAGGCAATGGCGAAAGCGAGGTGGGAGGGGACTGGGTCGCAACCACCATGTATATGGCGAAAAAGCCCGTCATAGTGATTCGCTTTTGCGGGTCTCGTTTCGGGATCAGCCTGTGCGTATCCAGCTTTTTGCAGGCTGGCGTGACAGTGGCGACCGGCGATGGATACCACTCGGTGTTCGCCATTGTTTTTGGATTGTACTATGCTTACCATCAGGCACAGTGCAGTCACTTTGCCGTGCTACTATACAAAAAATGCTTTGACCCATTCGCAAGGATTTGCACTTACATCGGTCATTGAGGTATTGAGGTCTTCGAACAACTGAAGCCATGAACGATTTAAAATCGTAGGTCTAAAAATAATAAATTTTGCACAAGATTTCCTTTAAGCCGGGAAATTTTGAGGCCTAGCTGAAAACCAGCGCTGTTTTCAAAGGCGGCAATACGCTGACGCTAGGTCTCTTTGTCATAGTTTTACTTTTTTACGGTTAAGGTTTTTTTGTGCACTTATACTATGGCAATAAATATATTTCTTTCTTTCTTCTTTCTAATACTAAGATTTTTCATAGTTGATACCTTAATGGGATTGAGTAGAGATTTAAAAATATAACGATCTGAGCACACAACTAATATTATTTAAGCTTAAGCTGTGCCCGCGGCTCCGTCCGAGTGAAATCTAAAGTTAAAAACAGTGACTAATAAAATCATCTGAATGCATTAAGTTCATTTACTTATCTACTTTTCTCTCGTACTTAAGTCGCGTTGTCACTAAAATTACAGTAACTTTTGATAGAGCGAATTGATTTTAATGAAACCAAGTACTTCAGAAGTGATGCGTGTTCAGACAAAACAGACAGACAGACATGTCCAAAAATTATTGAAATGTATTTTATTACTTATTCGAAGACACTAATAACAATTTTTTTCACAAAAATCTAAAAGTATAGGTTTTAACGCGAATAAAGTTGCAGGCGATTCCTAGTTTTATGCAAAATAATATAATACACAGAGGTTCATGGGAATTTATGTTATTGTTTTATCTATGAATATAATCTCGAGATTCATACATATTTATATATTATAATAATCAGAAACAAGTAACTACATGTAATTACGAACGCTAATGTTATCAGGTTACAATTATAATGAACGAAAATACGTATATAAGATACATTTTAACGGGCTTTAAAATTGGTTAACCGTTTCTGCTGTGCTGCACTCAATGTGCATGCTGTGTGCTGGCGTCATATTACTATTATTGTTATCTATACTTCTATCATAATATTATAAAGAGGTAAAGTTTGTTAGTGACGTTGTAGGGGGTAATCTCAGGAATTGCTAAACCGACTTTGATCCGATTTGAAAAATTATGTCAGTGTTATAACCGATTTCTTTTTTTTTAAGTAGTGATTTAGGAAAACATATGGAAACAGTGTTTTTCTATAAAATCGACAAAATTAAGCCTTTGTTTATAATATACTTTTTACTTTTCAACATACTTTTCGATTATTACACATATTATTAATCTATAGTATTTGTACTCTCTTTGGAAAAAAAGAGCCATTTTTTTATAGTATTAGCACGGCAAAATGACTGCACTGCGTCTGATGGTAAGCACAGTACAATCTAAAAACAATGGCGATCACCGAGTGACACACTATTCGTCGCCGGTCGCCGTTGTCATGCCGGCCTGCAAAAAGCTGGATATGCACAGGCTGATCCCGTAACGCGACCCGCAGAAGCGAATCACTATTACGGGTTTTTTCACCATATACATGATGGTTGCGACCCAGTCAGGCTGTAAAACCCTACCACCCCGCTTTCGCCATTGCCTCGTTCGTTATTCAGCAGGGTGCACCACGTGCAGGTGAGGTTGGCTTGGGTGTCTCAAGTCTTATAATGTTATTCGCCACCCCTTACACCCTTACAATAATATTGTATAAAAAAAAGAATTATAGTCGAATCGACCAGTAATTCGTTTAAATGTTTGTATAGTGTATACAAATAGTCTTCTTCTTTTTCTTGGTTTGACTCCGCAGAAGCACTTGCCAGTGTCAATGTTTTGTGTCAATTGTTAATGTCTACGTCCGGTACCGCTATACACACCCGAGAGGCGAGACTAAGACGCCACCCGGGGAACCACTATTGACCTGCGATACCGCACTATTGACTTTATCGGGGTGTTACTAATGACCTCGAACGCTATTGGTGGAAGTTATCGGCTGTTCATTATTCACCCCGGTGTGAGACTACATTGGTGGGAGTTTGGCATATAAAGGGCAAGATGTCGCTGATCTGCACGCACTCCTCTGTGGAGGTTATTGTAAGGCGAAGCTCTGCCCGGATAAATAGTTATAGTGACCTTCAGAGTGTTTATTGGTGTTCCTGACTGACTGACTGGCTGATTATACGTATTGTGTAACACAATGTAATACAATCAAATAATGTAAACATAGTAAAATCAAACAATGTAAATATAGTTTACACAATAAGTGTCGTGTGAATAATTTAAATCTTCCAACAAGATAGTGGCTCTCGTGTTAGAACTTTCCAGGGAGCTTTTGTGGCATCTCAGAATTCATGGCCCGTGGTATTATTTTACATTCACTTCACTTATGCTCAATAACCGAACTGTATTACGTAAAACAGCACCAATTTTACAAAATATATAGTCAAATAACACAAGATTATGAATAAAATATAAAATCCACTACATGGCAGAATAATAATAATATGCCAGAACGTCTTTATTTACCAACAACAGAAAAAAAGGTAAATATGAAAAGACTCTTTACGATAATTATCGCACCTTTGAATCAAAAAGAGAAATGACTCAAAAATTCAATTACGTGGGAACATGCGTCCAAAGTTTGATCATGTTTACACGTTCAACTTAAAGTTATCTTGCGAACATATCGAAGCGCTTTAAGTCAGTTCTAAAAGTAATGATAAGTAGTGTAATTATATTGCTATTCGATCGTTGTAGAAAATATTATATTATAATTTGTTTAAAGACCTTTAAATAAGCATTTAAAAAAGTTCATAGTTAATTCACCTATTTATAAAATATGTTATTAAATATTTTGAATGCAAGCGAAGTAACAGCAAAATGCACTACGATAATTAGCATAAAACTGAATTAAGTTGCAATGTAACCGAAAAAACTAAAAAACTAAATCTATACATTATTAGGTATATTTATATGTATAGGTATAATAAAACGGGACGAAATCTGTACATTATATATTTTAAAGAGAAAATACTCTGGGAGGGCTTAGAATCAATAACAGAACACATGTCTATAGTTTTAAAAGATTTTGTCTGTCGTTTGTACAGGATTCACGCAAAAACTACTAGACGTATTTTGACGAAATTTGGTATAGTAGTAGCTTATACACCGGTATACACCATGTTTTACATATATCACATTTGCATGTCTGTTTATTTTACTTTTAAGAAAATATAAAAGGGAAGAAATTTACGCAAAAACTACTACGCAGATTTTCACGAAATTTTGTAAGGTAGTAATTTATACACCGATATAACATACTAGCTTCAGCCCTTGATTTCGTCCGCGTGTAATAGTTACTTTTGGCCTCCGAACCCGAAAGAAAACTCTGTTTTGGAACATTCTTCATAGGTGCTCCATCCTCATTTGTCTTAGCGTGATACTATACATTAGTATATAGCCTTTCTCGATAAATGAGCTATCTAACACTTAAAGAATTTTTCAAATCGGATCATTAATTTCAGAGATTAGCGCTTGCAAGCAAACAAACTCCTCAGCTTTATAATATTAATAATATCTTCTATAATATAAATTTAATGAAATAAAACTGTAGCATGGCCAAATCTGTACATTAATTTTTTTTTAATTATAATCGGGGTAGACTTTGTAATCGATATAGAAGCCAAAAATAATCCTTTTGCCATTGTTGTCTGCCTGGCTGTCTGTCTGTCTTTCCCTGGGAAAATGTATCACCAACCAATTTTGACAAAACTTGACACAGTGATAACTAATATTATAAATTTACATCTAGGATACTTTTTGTCCCATAAAACGTAAGGAGTTCTCCAGGATAAGAGACGAAAGTCAAAAATTTTTGGTTAACGAAATTCTTGACGGATTTTTGCTATATTTCATCTCACTATACTACTTAAAAAAAAAAACAAATAACAAAAAGAAACATCTTTGCGTTCCGAATCGACGCCTTCGTCGACCCGTATGATATACAGTACGTTATAATTGAGCTACGGCTACATGACATTTCTATGCGTAATTATCAATCAGTTGAATAATGTTACATTAGTAACGTATAGAGTCGATGCAGTCAGGAATGGCAATAAATACTTCGTAGATACTGTCACTATTTATTTGGCCAGAGTTTCGCCTTACAATACTAATAACTTCCACATAGGAGTGCGTGCAGATCAGCGACATCTTGCACTTTATATGCCGAACTCCCACCAATGTAGTCTGACACCGGGGGGAATAATGAACAGCCGATAACTTCAACCAGTAGCGTTCGAGGTCATTAGTAACACCCCCGATAAAGTCAATAGCGCGGTATCGCAGGTTAATAGTGGATCCCTGGGTGGTGTTGTAGCTCGCCTCTCGGGTGTATCATAGCGGTACGGGATGTAGTCATTAACAATAAGTAATGTGTAAACAAAACTGTCACTTATATGTTGTGTTAGCACCGACCTCCGGTGCCGCTGCATCACATTCAAGAGACGAGACTACAACACGACCGGAACATTGATATTAGCGCCACCATATTATAAATATACATCGACACTAGCGCCAACATATTAGAGATACACATTGATACTAGCGCCACCATATTAAAGATACATAAATAAGGATAATTATATAAAATTGTTGTATAGCCTAAATAACATTAATTTGTTCATACTTTATTATTTTTGTGTTACTTAAATTATTTTGCGGAGTTATGTATAAATAGTAAAAGCTTTGACTTATATAAATGGGCCTTTAAAAGGCAAGATGTTGGTAATATCTACGCATTCTTAATAATGTAACAAGTATTGTAAGGCGAAGCTCTGGCCAAATAAATAGTGAGTATCTACGAAGTATTTATTGCCATTCCTGACTGCATCGACACTATACGTGATTAGTGTATTATTTTATTCTATAAAAAAATGTTTGCTAAACAGAGGTGACAAGACTTTTTCCAAAAACATAAACCTAGATATAGTTACATTGCATTGTAGAAGATGAATCTCAATTAGAGTTCTGTCAGTACGTGTGTTGTTGCGATATTTGATAAATTTAGTTTTCTAAGTATTATTGAGTCGTGAAGTAGGCACTACGCGAATAGTGAACGGGCGCGAAGTTGAGCGGCACAGGATCCACCTAAGGGGTAATGGGAAAACATTTATTGGCAATATATGTAGGTTAGTTTTTATCTAAATTGGACTCAATGGGTGATGCTCCGAACGGGTTCTAGGCTTCTTTTAAAATATTGTTCACATACCAACTGGGTATATGTTTGCGTGAGTCCCTGAACAGTTTGAAATCACATTTGGACGCGGTAGATGTCGCTGCAACCGGGTTTTTAGGTTTTTTAAGATTGTTTGCTTTTAAAAATGGAATTGAAACCGCTAATAACCGATTTGGTACAGACGAAGTTGCGCGTGACAGCTAGTATATATATAAAAATAAAATGACCTAATTTGAAGTAATGCATTTTTTAATAAAGTAAATAACCTAATTACTTGTTATGAAAACATCGACTTATTTCATTTTACTTCTCTCCATGAACTATCTTAGGAGAAGTTTTTTTTTCTCGAACTGACTACGGTATTGACCTAGCAAGGTCTTAACAGCTTCACCGGACTACACCTTAGGAGAAGTTTTTCACGCGTTTAAATCAAAAAGAGAACAAAAGTGGTCAATTTTCGTAGTTTTAATTGTATAGAAGTTTTTTTTTCTCGAACTGACTACGGTATTGACCTAGCAAGGTCTTAACAGCTTCACCGGACTACACCTTAGGAGAAGTTTTTCACGCGTTTAAATCAAAAAGAGAACAAAAGTGGTCAATTTTCGTAGTTTTAATTGTATTGAAGTGGCTGTTGTATTGGACGTATTATTCTCGCAACGATAATTTACTTTCTGGTGAAAAGTAAAAAAAAAAGTGACTTTTGAGTACTTTTTTTTTATCACAGGAGCGTTATATAGACGACCAAAAAGTTTGTACGTCCTTCATAGATAATGTACAACTATCTTCTTTATATATAGATATATAATTCTTCTGTCCGTGTGTATGTGACTGAATCAAACGACTGGACAGACCTTGATGAAATTTTTTGTGTGTTCAGGTGGAATCAAGAATGGTTTAGCTTCACAATTGGACCCGGTAGGTAGCACTGCGGTTGACTTTTTAAAGATTTGTTTTTATTATCAAGGCATGGCAACGTCCGCCGGGCCGCTAGTAAGTAATACATGATTCAGTTGAAATGCCATCGGCCACAATTCACAATTCGGAGTGTGCTCATATCAAGTATACGTTCACTCGATAAGTATCAATCCTCAACTGGATTCCTTTAACCAGTTCATTTGTAAACCTTATTAACTCAGTTTGAATCGTGTACGTTTCTAGGCAAAATATAAAACAGTGAATCAATTTTGCTTTAAATATAATTTTCGTTTAATTAATATTAGTTAGTATAGCTTTTTTTTATTTGGTTCTGCAAATAAAACTATATTGTTTACAGAATACAAACAGAATTGTCCGAAAATGAACTGCAGGAAT
>MU158721.1:51050-135316 GCA_015888305.1 Antheraea pernyi
AGGAATGCAGAAAAAAACTGAATGTCTTGTAAGGACACACGATAGAAGTGAAACTTTTGTATTACATATTTGATTGAAGAAGGTGTTACTTTGCGGAAATCAATCATTAAATATAGTGGATGCTACTTGCACTTCCGCCTGGAATTGATTGACCACTACTACGTTTAACTACAACAAAAAGAGAATCAATTGATCATTATTTTAATATTTATATTAATTATATATTGTATAATAAATATATACATATACAGTGGTCGTCGTATCATGAGAAACACTATCAACAGTGCTTGACATTATCTAAGGTACGTCACCGCAATCGTTTTTATTTTGAAATTAAACAATAAATAGGACAGCAATATGTTCAACGATTTGTCATTTATTAAAAAAACAATATAAATCCCACTACACAAGCGCAGTTTCAATATTACATTACGGACAAACATTTAAATCAGTTTTAAGGTATGAACAATAATAGTCAACTAATTAGAAACAACAACAAACAAGTATAAAAAACAATATTGTTTAAGTATAAGTAATTATTTACGAATTGTTTATTTACGAAATAGCTACTATCCACAGTCTACCAATAGTTATAATTAATATTTAGTGACGTATCCCTTAATTTCAATAACAGCACTACAACGACGTGGCATTGATTCAATCAGTTTCATAGATTTTTCTAGGGGGATTGAGGATGTGTTTTATAATGATCAATTGCATTAAAAACTTTCTTAACATAACAATGTAAATGCTCAGCTATTCTGTACTGTACGCCCACTTATGATCTATATGTAAATTAACAATTATTTGTCTAGCTGATGCGTCACAACTTTTATTTTTGCACATTTTGAACAAAATTAAATTCAGATTAAATTTTGAATTGCCGCCAAAACAATAGAAAAAGCAAGAAAGAAATGTCATGCTCCAATTCGTAGTCCGGTGAAGCTGTTAAGACCTTGCTTGGTCAATAGCGTAGTCAGTTCGAAAAAAAAAAAAAAAACATGCTCCAATTTCAAAAAAAGAACGAGCTATGGATGCTTTTTTAAAATATTTCAAATTAGGCGTCCAAGCGGCCAGTAATAGAAAACAAACTCCTACATGTGTAAGACTCATTTTGTAATTAAAAGTGAGATATGTTTTATATTTTATGCATTTAATGAGTTGTTTTAGTAAAGTGGCTATATTATTGCATGATTATTAATTATTGAATGTGTATATTTTTTACGAACATATGTACGTTAAAGTTATGCTTTCTTTATTTATAAGAAGCGTTTCTAATTATATGACCACCACTGTATGTATATTGATCAATTGATTCTTTTTTTGTTGCAGTTAGACGTAGTAGTTGTCAATCAATTCCAGGTGGAAGTGCAAAGTAGCGTCCACTATATGCAATTTTGTATTACAGTAAAAAAATACAAGAAAAAGTCAACTTCACGCAGTGTTTCCAGGCGGCCACCCATCCAAGTACTAACCGCACCCGACGCTACTTAACTTCGGTGATCATACGTGAACCGGTATTTTCAACACTATGCGACACAGTGTTTACCCCCATCAGTTTTCGTCACACAAGAGAGGTTGCGGATCACAATTTTAAAACTCTCTCATAAGCAGCTCCATTTAAAAAAAGATTGTGCTTGAAAATAGTATAAATAAAATAAATTATAGAAATGAATTCTTTTGTAATTGGTTAGAACTTATGAGATAATTATGGTAATCAAGGTTGATACGAAAACTCATGGCTTTACAATGTCATTTAGAAATCAATCAGTCTTCAAATCTAAAACCTTGATAATTCAACGACTGTTATAAGCAATGGGATATTAAAGGATCAGTACAACAACTATTTAAAATTGAGACATGAGTATCCAGCGGCGGCAATTTTCAAACAGCTCACCGGATACAAATGCATATATTGTGGAATCTAGTATGTTTCGCCATGACACTCACAAGCTGTTTTTAGAAGAAAAGCTATTGGTTCTATGGAATTCTAATATACTTGTTCTTCTTTCTTTATCGTATTTTTTTCAACCAACCTTCTAGTAAATTATTACTGCCATTGTCGAGTAGGTAATGCCATTATGGGTTTCTTGTGATCTTTTTAATGAACTAACACGCTGGTGGCCGTCTTGTTATAATTTTCCAAGGAGTTTTTGTGGCAAGTCAGAATCTTATTATTATTTCCCATTCATTTCACTTGTGCACATTAACCAAATTTTATTACGTAAAACACCACCAATATTACAAAATATTAAGCCAGATTACACAAGATTATGAATAAAACATAAACTCCACTATATGATATTCGAAGATCCTGACAAAAACTCCAATGTGCCGTCATTTTATAACGTATCTTCTTGCATATCGGAGTTGACTTACTGTTTCACCTGTTACTGTATAACAAACATACCGAAAACCCGTGAGACTCTTTAGATTACTTATATAACAATTAACAAACTGTTTTCGTATGTACCGTTAATGTTTTACCTTTTACTCATGTCTTTATTACTAACGTAGTTCGGAATGTGACTGACCTTTGTTTTTCTCGTTTGGGGCTTAAAATATTTATCAGTTTTACCTTTGCGTGTAAATACATAATTATAATCTATCTATAGGTACATATAATAACAATGTGAATTTAACTTATCTGTACTTTTCTGATTTTTGTGAAAAAAAAATCTCAAGTGACTAAGAATAAGTAATGGAATACAATTCAATCATTTTTAGATTAGTCTGTCTGTCTGTTGGTTTGTGCATGCATCACTACTGAAGTACTATATGTATGATAAAATATTAGTAAGAAAATCATAAAACATATCCTTGAGTAAAATCTAGTCTTTGTTTCATTAGAATGGCTTGACTCTGTGAAAAGTTATTGTAATTTAACGGCGCGAGATAAGTACGAGGAAAGAGTAGATATCAGTAAATGTATTTTATGATATATCTGTTATATACAATTAAAATGATTCCGGTCTGTAGTTGTGAGTTTATCCCGGAAAAACTACTGGATAGATATAGATAATATTTTTTGTTTAATTTTATAAACACTTGGTCTTTATCTAAAATTAATTATCACCATTTTAATACAATTTTCATAAGCATGTCTATTTTGTGCCGTGGAGAAGTGGGGCAAGCGATGTGGTGCACATGCGGAGGCAACGCAGTTAAAATCTAAAGTACCAGCTCTATTATTTCACATTGGTCGCCGAATGAGAGATACTTTGAGTTTGGCATCCAATAATCTTGAATGGAAGACATTCCTTACAATGGTTATTTAAAGATGATATCCACTTGAGACCTTTATATCTCTGCCCCATATAATACTAAATCTTCAACAAATGTGATTGCCACTTCAGCGATTAAACTATTTAGTTATATGAAACCCTATGGTTCTTCGTTTTATTCCGATATACACGTATTCATTTGTGAATCATGCAATTTCGATTGTATGGTTCACAAATGTATATATGTATGAATAGCTTAGAATAGTTAGCTAGGTCAGACGCGACTTTTTCCAGGTAACAGCCCAAGCCGAGGTGTGCGTGCACCCTTGTGTATGTTACCTAAAACCCAAATCGGTTGAGTGCCTTAAGCGCCAACCTTAGTAGTCCGGTGAAGCTGTGAAGACCCTGCCAGGTCAATAGCGTAGTCAGTTCGAGAAAAAAAAACCTATAGTTCTTTGGCGTATTACTTTATTCCAGTTTTATTTCTACAATCAGATTCATCATAATCATCTAAGAAATGTTAGTTAGAAGATTTCGTACGTCTTTAAAACGTAATCTACTTAGAATACTTTGCAATTGGTTAAATATCGTACTCTCTGTACCGCTTGGTCCGACTAACCCATTAGTTATCTTTGAACATACATCTAGTGCTAATAAATCTTGCTCGCGTCTCGACCGGACCGGCTCCGCGGTGCCTTGCCTTGAGACTGGAGACCTTCATTGTCCACAACCAGTATCGTTGGTTCACCGTCCGCCTATTGTCCATCGCAAGCACTTTCTTGTACCCATTGTCTTATCTCGTCGGTTTTGGTGCGTTGTGCCTTTTCAATCTGATTTCTAATCGTGATTCGTTTTTCTTTTGTTATGACTACATCATATCGCGTTGTGTTGTTCCCGCTACTGTTGATAGCGAGAGAAATACACATTTTGTCCTTTTATTAGGTTGTTATATATATAATTACGTTTAATTTCACTTTGGCTATTAAATATAAACTCATTTGTAGTTAAAACTTGTTTAAACAAATGAAATATTATCGAATTGGCTTCTATTTGGCGAGTCTGGAGTTGGACTGCGAAAGCTTTCAATTTATAATAAACTACCCAACACGTATCAAGAACACGAAAAGTAATACATAACGAAGCCAAACAGGCTTTTATTGTATAAGAATAAATAACACACTTAGAAGTAATGAAGCATGTGTGTGTGTGTATGTCGTTTTCTCGGAACGCGGCCGATAATTTTATCTTTTGGGACACGAAAGTATACGAAAGCCTGTTGGGAGTCTCGGAGAGGGATGAGGAGGCGCTTGCGGTGTGGCGCGGCGGTGGCGGTGTGGCGGTGGCGCATCCCGCGGCAATGCGCGAACGCAAGTCACTTTAACTCGCAAGTCGCAACGTTCAGTGATCGCTCGGACGCCACATGCGCTGCACGGTTACAAACGTTCACTGACACCGCAAAAAAAAAACAAAACCTACCGACCCCGAGTGACCCCAAAAAGTGCAAAGCGCAACACGAACGAAACGAACGCGAACTATAACAGACAATTTAAAACTAACAACGCTTCTCTAACACGTGAGCTTCATAATTTTATTAACATATAAACGTGACAAAAACTGTGAATTAATTTTTTTTTGGGTTTTAAATGTTAACGGGCGGCTTGCTGTAGCGGCCAGCGGCTAATTGATTCGTACAGGTATGTTTGTACATATTTTTTTGTAGAAAAAAAGGTATATAAGTATTATAAAAAAGTTTAATTAGACTATTGCAGGGTTATATCGATACAAACTATACAAAATACCTATTTAATAAGAAAATAATATTCAACGTAAAGATTCAACAATATTTATAATCGTATAATATAACCCTACGCCGGAATATGACATTGTTTACTCTGTTCATCCATTAATAATATAAATAAAAGATATTTTTTACATTTCGATCAGCTGACCACTACATACCTTATTAGGTAGGTATTCTTGAAACCGAGTATTTTTTGACAGTTGTTTTTTTAAATACAGCGACACGGCTCTTTACTTACTAGTATCATCCAGGCAAAGGCATAATGGTCTATACAGCCTTGTTTTAAAGTTTTATTTTGTAGAAAGTATATTCTTATTGGGATGACTGCATGAGTAAGCGTGGTTATCGAATGTTTAAACGTTGAGTCTTGTTTGCTTATATTTCTGTTTGTCTCGATGCAAGAATGTGTTGCTTTGTTCCCCTGTATTGTGATCATTACAAACGCCTTTGAGAATTGAATGTAGTATTATGATAAACACATCAGTGGGTAAAACTAGTACATATGTTTAAGTATAATTAAAACAATGTTATCCTTATTATTGTTATTTTGTTAAACTAATGATTACAATTCATGGAATATTTATATACCTTGTATGGTGTCTAATTTTTGTGACTAAGTTTAATGGGCCGAATATTATCCAAGCAAAGTTATTATTAGATTTTGTTTTATTTTAGCTCAATAAAAAACCAAACTGAAGAGATATCTATATCTTTACTACTATTTCTATCGTATTTTTTAGTTTGACGTAGTTACAATTGTCACTCATTTCAACAGCCCAAACTTAACAAAAATATACGATGATACAATTTAAGACTCTTTAAAATTGGTGCATGGGGTTGCTATAATGAAATTGGTAATCTCAGTAAGATATTTTCAAAAGACTTTATTTCCTTTTTAATATTCAAACCACAGACATTAAAATTTCTTCATGCACAAATTTACTTAGGGCATAGATAATATAGTTAGTGCATATCGTGTTAGGCATAAAAATGTTTTAAAATAAGTAATTAATTATTATTAAATAGTCGCCGGTATGTAACGGATAACTTTACTCATTAAATCATAATTACACCATGGCAGTAGTTTTTGGTATCGTTCGCTCTGTTTAAACACCTGTGCGTTGAATTCTTATGAGGTTTGTATCGGCAGCACATTTTGTACTCAAATAACATTGATAGTAATTATTTTATATTATTGTTTTATTATATACATATTATACTGCCCATCTAATGAAAATTAAAGGCAAACAAAGCTCAGTCCGTGATACGCTATGATCCATAACAAATGAAAAAATTACGGGCACACATTTAAATTTTATATGCCCATATAAATTATACACACATGGTCAAAAATTAATTCTGATATTTCATGTTGTGTTGCATAGAAAGCATTACAGGGTCATAACGACATATAAAAGAAAATGAAATGGCAAAGTAACGTTGAAGTATATAATTACAAGCGAGAAATAATCCATTATTGTGTTTACTCGTCTACTTGTAGTGGGCGGTGTGGTGTTATTATACACCTATTCATATGCGAGTAGGTGATTTGAATTTAAACAAAGCCAGAAGACTTCTTAAGGTCGTACAGCGCTAAGTTTCAACTGGCAGTCATTGTAATATAAAAATAATACCGGCTTAAAAATGTTCGAATACTGGGCTAAGCATGCTTCCTGATAAAAGCATTTGACTGATCATATAACAAGCACACGTATCTGCAAATTCAAGTAGCGGTATAATTAGAATTTTCTATTTATTTTCCTTATGAAGTCTTTCCGATTGTCACATTAATCACGACTACCAACATATATCACGGCGAATCATCATATCTGTGCATCCACCAAAAACGAATGCAAATATCTATATTTGTAAAAATATGTATCATGAACAGATACACCAGATCGAGTTTCTTGTCGGTTCTTCTCAATGACTGGGTCGTTTTTCCAAACCGGTGATAGCTTTTTTGACGGTCATAAGCAGGTGCTTATCAGATTATTATGCTTATCAGAAGGTTCTCAGGGGCTAAATTTAATAACATTTTTTTTAAAGAGTTCAGATACTTCTAAAGCAATTGTTACAGGTTACTCATTATTATGTATTTGGTCATAAAACCTTTCATACGGATTAACAGTGATTATAAGCATGTCTGTATGTAAAAAAAACTTCACAATGTTAATACAGTCATCGGCGCGTCATCCATTTCTCGTAACTGATTCACCGCATGAATTAATAATAATATTGCATTGATATAGGACGTGCCAGTGTATCTTCAGTCCGTGATTATTGGGGAGTAGATATAAGAAAGAGATATATTCGTTGTTGAGGTTTAAGAGCAAGACCGATGGACAACGATCATATGTCTTCTAATTTGCTTCCCAGAATTATCAAATCTGTTACAGATTTAGATAAGACTACTAGATAGATACTTAGTTATTTATCCATTGGTCGTGCTAATTACCTCATGGGAAACTAAATTACGATAGTTTGATTGTATTGGTCCTTAATGCATCCTCTGTAGGAGTATGTCATACCAACCTTCCGCGTGTTTATTTCGCTGTTATCATAAGTGTTTCCGGCTTCACCCAGCTTGGTGGCAAACGCAGAAAGAATTCAGCCGAAATGGCAAGTAGCGCAAGGATGCCAAGTGACCGAACTACGGTTTGGGTTATTGCTTTGTTAAGTACGAAAAAGAAAATTATTTCACTATAGCTTAATTAAAATGTCATATATCATCAAACTAAATCGTGCAGAGATACATAATACATCCCTAGAATTAGGCGAATATAATTGTTATGTACCTGGTGGGCTTATAAAGGCCAACTAAAGCGCTAAAAATCTGTAACAATCGTCGATGCAATGAACAAATTCTCGGTAAAGGACTATTTTCTTAGAAATATTTATATGTACTTATGTCATTTTCTAAATTACGTCATACGACGGCCCTAATGACGTAATAGCATTAAGCCGCGTCACCGAGCCGAGAGGTCACAAATTTGATTCCTGCACTTGAGTAACTTTTGTGTATATAGCATAATTATCATTTCGTATTTGGGTATAAATTTCTTCTGTGCGTTTGTATGTCACTGAACTCCTCCTAAACGGCTGGACCGATTTTAATAAAACTTTGTGTGCGTGTTCCAGTGGATCCGAGAATGGTTTAGATTCACAATTGGCCCCGGTAGGTGGCGTTGCGGTTGACTTTTAGGATTTTTTTATTATCAAGGCAGGACAACGTCCGCCAGGTCCGCTAGTGTATATATATAACATGACCTATACCTTAGTTTGGAATAAATTGGCATTTTATAAAATTGTTGTGTCTTGATCTTGTATGTCCACATATGTAAAAAGCTGTAATACCTTATTAATATACGTATCATAGTGCTATCTACAATTAATCAAACCATTAAAAACTATTGTTTACATGATCGCCTTTATCATTGTCTTTGTTTGGCAAAAATTTAAAACCCAATTTGAAAACCACAGTTAAAAAGTGAACAAGATGATGTAACTGAGCACAAACGACTGCGCAGTTAGCCGTGTTTGGAGAAATGGGTGATCTTAATTAGTAAAGCCATTTGTTTTAATTAGTTATGTCGAGTGTAATCATTTAGTACCTATACTATGCGGACTATACTATGCGGACGATTCTAAGCGAGATATTATGTTTATATAATTTATTTATTTTCTTCCTAATCTAAACAATCTTCTAGTACATTATTACTGCCATTGTCGAGTAGGTAATGATATTATAAGTATCTCGCGATAACAAGATGGTGGCCGTCTTGTTAGAACTTTCCAGGGAGTTTTTGTGGCAAGTCAGAATCCATGCTCCATGGTATTATTTCCCATCCACTTGTGCACAATAAACAAACTATATTACGTATACACAATAAGACAAAATATAGAACCAAATAACACAAGATTACGAATAAAACATAGAATCAACTACATGACATTCCAATATCCCGCCAAAAATCTTTATCTGTGGTATAATATAATCAGTTGTTGATATTTTCCCAAGTATATAATTTCTATAATGCAAACGTCATTGTTTCATTCTGCCAATGCTATATAGTTCTATTTAATAATCATTATAAAAAAAAACCCTTGATGAAAAACTGACTAGCGATCATTATGCATTGGTCATGCACCGTGGGTCTTCTTACTATTTCACATATTTTTCACGGCCCTTTGAGCCTGGGCAATGGCATTAAAAAACGTTTTATAATTACATATTCTGTATACTTATATTTAGATTACAAAAGTGCAATAAAATATATGTAAATGAAATTCTATTCGGAGTTTTTGGTTGCATTATTACACTCATAAATTTGTTTCATCCTATATCATATAACTAATATTGATGGCATTTTATGTAACATAGTTTGGATATTGTGTATAACTGATGTAGATCAGAATCAATAACGTAGAACTTAGAAATATCTTTATTTTATAAAATCTTTTAGGAACATGAATCCTGAGATGTAACAGAAACAGATATATACCAGATTATACAAATATATAATATCACTTGAACCCGGTATAATAAAGTATATAATATTTACTCGCTTGATAATGGCGATAATAATCTTCAGTAATAATAATTAAATACTAAAGTAAGAAAAGAATAAAAGAGAATTCCATTTATCTCTGGTTAGATCCGTTAGTTATAAAATTCTTTTTCTTAAGATCCTCTATACACTATTAATTTATTTGCGATGTGCCTTTATAAATTAAACATGTGATGCTGCATTTCAATTATAACTGCAGGAAGTGCTCGATGTTGGCATAATGTATAGGAAATAAAGTGCATCTATGTTGTCGCATTTGGTTAAGTCTACTGTTAATATTTCTTTCATTTCAAAGATTTTATATTAAGTCATCGGGTTATTTTATCTAACTGTCAGAGCCAGAGTGTTGTATTTCTGGTCTTATTATGTATATAAGGGTATGCCTTTGAGCATGGTCTGTAGCCTGAACGGCTTATAATATTTAGCTTAACTGAACGATATCCATCTTATTAAAGAGGGAAATCGTGGAGGTCGAGTGTTTCGACCGGTGGAATATCATTTCGATGTCCGCAGGTTTGAACTCCAGCATACACTAACGAATTTTTCAGAAGTCACTAATTTAAATTGCTAACGGTGAAGTAAAAGACCGTGAGGAGACCTGAGTATTGTTGTTATAGTACCTCCGTATGTGGGAAAATATATAATTGTATTTCTCGGAGTTTGAATTCGCCAATACGTCGTGGGATGGTGTTGCGATTATGCGTATAACTTCCTTTGATAAGAGCCCTATGGCCTGGCAGTAGGTTTCTTAGAGGTTGATGATGAAGAAATAAGGACGCATCTAACTAAAATACTCGTACAAATCGGAGAACAGACGAAAACTTTGTAACCTTTAGTGAAGTACGACTAACTCGGTTTGTGAAATTTGAAAACAGAATTTTGAACTATTAGACCTTTTTCCTGATTCCAAATATACATATATACAATATCATTATTCCAGAAGATGGCAAGATTTGGATGACAGAATTTATTAATTATTATAGCTATAAGTGTTCAGTGATTTTGCGATTAGGTTTTTTATTTTACTTTATTAATAGTTGTATCTTTTTTATTGTATGTTAATTATGTAAAATTAATGATGCGATTGGTTGTATCATTTTTCAAACTGAACCACTTTTGAGTGTCTTTGAGTTTTAAATATCTATACTAATATTATAAAGAGGTAATGCCGACGAAGAATATTTCAAAATCTGGGTTTTTCTCCTCTTGAGAGCTTCCGCAGCGTGTTAGCGTTAGCCCTAAGTAACTATACCACGCGAACGAAATCGCGGGCAGAGGTTAGTGTCTTATAAACCTATTTTGAAGACGCATTCTGTTCCCTGTACGTAACAACATGTTAAAATATTTGCAACTGGTATATTGTTTTGTGTGCCTCACTTTACAGAATGAAGCATTAAACATTAATCTTAAAGACATTTGGTGACCATTTGCAACGTTTGGACATTATCTTATTTTCGCGACGTATTTCATTTCAAGAAACATAAGTAAAACGAAGTCAAAGATATTTAATATATGTGAAAATTTTAATAAGGCATGATCGCAAGGGCCCAGTCAGTAATAATGTTTTATTTCGACTAATATTTGCCGCAATATAAAAATGATCAATTAACTTTCAAATTAATATTCTCCAAATATACCTAACCATGAATTATGATTTTAAGTATCAAAACAATATAATTTCTAAATTAAATCAATGTAATATAGGCGACAACACAACAGCACTAGTTATCGATCCACAGGTGTGTTGCCTATACTCTGTTACATGCAACTTTGCCGCGTCCCCAACACGTGCACTATCAGCATTTATTTTGTAAAATTTACATTAATATCACTATTCTTGTACACAATAATATATTGCATATTTCACGATTACCTTAGTTAGACAGTATTGCAAGCACTACAACCTTACTGTTTACATCTATGTATAGCGTCGACAAACTTGAAATATAATTGACTACTCAACTCCATTAAAAATAAAAAAAAAAACAAGAGAAAAATGACCAAAATAAATCTGCCATGAACAAGTAACGTCCTTATCAGTAGTTAAGTCATTTAAAAATCATTTAAAGTTGATTACACAGCACGGTTTGCTAACCGATAGCGCCCACGTTCTTCTCCATTAGATGCATCGCTGTCATCTGCTGATCCAATGCTGACAACGAATTCAGGGTTACCACTACTTATTCTGTCTTTACAATAAGAAGTTTATCAACTACACTATATGGTATCGTGATCAGTGTGCCACTATGCAGGGTGTTACACCTGGTGCTTGGTGGTCGCGGTCCAATCTGACACAATGATACTGGCGAATAATTCGTATAATGTACCTAAAACGCTGTTTATTTAGATCAGCGGTGCTCACACGGTCGATTGCGTAAAATGTATTTAATTCACAATTAGGCCAGAATAAGCCCCTCATCACTTTATTTTATCGTTTTTAGCGGGAGTTACTTTTACACCTATGTAGATGACAATCCTGTATCATACATACTTACAGCGTTTAAGACTAGATCGATCGTAGCTTGACATTATTCAGATGGAACGCCAGCAGTTCAAGTTTGAGCACTCCTGATTTAAATCGACAGCCGATTTTACTTATTTGGCCAAACTATAACTATATATGATTACTGTAACGTCAATTTAATGCGCATCCCGGAGGTGTAAGGGGTGTAAAATAACATCTAAGACTTGAGACATCCAAGCCAACCTCACCTGTACATGGTGCACCCTGCTGAATATGGCGAAAGCGGGGTGGTAGGGTTTACAGCCTGACTGGGTCGCAACCACCATGTATATGGCGAAAAAGCCCGTCAAAGTGATGCGGGTCGCGTTTCGGTATCAGCCTGTACATATCCAGCTTTTCGCGGACCGGCATGACAGTGGCTATGCCTATGGATAATGTCACTCGGTGGTCGCCGTTGTTTTTGGATTGTATTATGCTTACCATCAGGCACAGTGCAGTTATTTTTGCCGTGCTACAATAAAAAAAAAGTTGTAATTTGTGAGTGTAGAACTCATCAATGTAACTGTTAGCTTATTGGAATCACTCTTAATAAATCGGTTGGAAGCCCTGAGGTGCGGTGCGACGCCGGGGACTATAAACTTTTGATAAACGTGATTATAATCAAAAACGGTTAGTGGCGTCATTGAGTCTCGGGATGACATTGTCTATTCGTGTTCAGGTGGAGTGCAGAGCGGCGTTTACATGCTGCCATAATGTTATTTTACATATAGCGTATTATCATATCTCTCGATTCTTCATAACAATATGACACCAATACGTTGTAAAAACTTATCAATTACAACTTAAATATCGGGTTACACAAACCAATTTATGGATCCTAATAAATCATAAGTATTTTAGTGCATTAAACACGAGTTAAATTATTACAACTTATGCGATATACTATAATTAAAATAAATTAATATTATTATTCTTCTTATATAACACTAGCTATGCCCGCGACTTCGTCCGCGTGGAACCTAATGTAAAAGAAACAGTGAGTAATAAAATCATCTGAATGTATCAAGTTCATTTACTTATCTATTTTTCCCTCATACTTAAGTCGCGTTATTATTTAAATTACAATAACATTTTCACAGAGTCGACGGATTTTAATGGAACCAAGACTAAATGTTATATATAAAGGATATGATTTTCTTTTATTCTTCATATTCTTTATGGTTTTATAGTGAACGCAGTATTTCAGCAGTGATGCATGTTCTAACAATCAGACTGATAGACAGACATTTGTAAAAATGATCGAAATGTATTTTATTACTGGTTCCAAGACGCCTGTAACTATTTTTATCACAAAAATCTAAAAAGTTTCAGGTTTTATTTGCGGATATTTACTCGCCCTCCCAAAAAATAAGGTAATATTTTCCGAGAGTAGGTTCTCATTGTATTTCTTTAATATGCTTTGTATCTTTAACGAATTGATAAATTTTAACATATGAGGTATCATTAGATTCGAATTAATTACAGAAATTATTATTTAGGAATGTAAAGGACAAAAATACTTAAGTGATTTGTAGGTAGCTTTAATTATTACTCGATTGGGTTTTGTCTTTTAGTGTTTTTATCTAAATTAAAGATCACTGAATCTTTTTCAATCTTTTTTCTTTCGTTCTTTATGAATCTTGTCTCAAACGGGGTTGAATAAAATATTATATAAAAAATAGCAGAGTGATCGTTACAGTACGGTGAAGCTGTAAAGGCCTGACATAGGTCAATACCGTAGTCAGTTCGAAAAAAAATAATAGCTGCAAGATCGCGGCATGTAACTCGTCCCTGTGGATGAATGCGTGGGCGCAGCGATCAAGCGATTGTTTCATCTATCCATAACCCACCCCCGCTTCGGGCCCACGAGCTCTGTTCGAACTCGATCGGCACTCGCCCGCCGCGCCGGCCGCGCCTCGCTAGTGCCTACGCTACACTTGCACGCTTTTCCATTCCTACTGCATTGGTGAGTGTTGCATTTACAAACTCCTGTAATGGTATTCAGATTTACTTTTCTACTGTTCCCGGCGTAGGGAAATAAATTAAGAAGCTTAGAATAAATTATCTTCATAAGAATACAGCTAATATTTTATTTTAGTATGATTTTACGAGGGGGAATAATACTTAAATTTTATATATGACTTTTGGCAATGTAGAGTTTGTCGTTATTTTGACTGGTTAATTATTTCATATAGGCGTATGTTGAGTTTCTTCTTAAGGTCGAGGATTCTAAAAAGTTTTAAGAATTGTCGTGACATTACGTGTGTTGGGAATTCGGTGTAAGAGTATAATCAGTACGAATATTTTGCAAATAGTGAAAAGATTTAACAGTCAAATAAATAATAATACTAGTCGTTTAAAAAACCTAATCTTGGAATTTGAGTTTCACACTTCGTTTAGTTGTTCATCTAATGTTATTTCTATTGATTTAACTCATCCTTATTTGTTGTATATACGAATGATCGGTCTAATGTATTTCTCCATACCTAACAATAGATCTAAAATAAGTATTCTTCATACAAAATAGCTAAACTATTCCCTCATGAAGGCCAAATATTTTTATCAGTTAGAAACAATATTGCTTCGAGAATATCACACAAGAAACTAAGAAATATATAGAGTTATAGAAATATGTAACAAGTAATGAAGATATCTTGGACTTGTTATTTTTAACACGGTTTATGATTCGAGAAAAACAATTGCCACACAAAAACAAAATTTCTTCTATCTCTCTGAGCCAGTTATATCGTCTGTACCTTATATCATGATACGCGTTCCTAGTATCTAATCCAATTTCATCTTCTTCCTTTCATAATATATAGGTACCAAATTCTGGAAATGCAGCTTCACTGAACTCAATATCTTGCGTGAACAGAAGAGTTAAACCTTGTAATAACTCACGTATATTATCGTCGCGGATTTGCTGCTGTAAAATGGAATCTTGTTAGATAACTACTTAAGATAAAATGGAATCTTAATTGTTAGATAACTACATCTCTCAAGATTTTCATACAATATTTAGATTACAATAATATTTAACGTATTTAATGACCCTAGAATAATTTTGTCTAAACTACTCCGGTAGAGACACTCAAAAAGCATATAATTATGATGGAAATGAGTTTTTAAGCTGAAATATAACAATACCAATTATTTGTGTAGTGTAGTCTCAACCACCACACAACTGTTTAAACTTTGCCTATGGACATAGCTGGTTACCTATGAATAGTAATACTGTCTATTATAAATTTTTAAGCACGACTGACCCCTTAAACTCATAGTACTGAGGCATGAAATTTTACACAAGTGTTCCTTATACAAAGCGTAGGTGAGAAAGGAGTACGAAAGGATTTAAAAAATATATTATTCTTGAGAATATTACGAAGGAAGATTTCATCGGGCACATGACTTTATACAATATTATGATCACAAGTACAGTATTGCAGTACGGAATTACAGTAGATGTTATCTAGCTCGATTTTCAGAAAGTAGTTGATACTGTTGACAATGACATATTAATATTAAAACGGTTTGCTTTCGGATTTAATGAGGCCTAGTAGCATTTTTTGTTATTTTTCTCTGTGGCAGATGTGAGTATGTGAAACACCAGTCGTTCTGGAGTCAGCCAGGGTTCGGTTCTGGGTCCATTCAAGTTTCCAATTATGATTAATGATTTAGACAAAGTTATAAATCACTCAACGTGCCTTTTATATGTCGATGGTTCAAAGATTTGTCACGAAATATGTAAAGCAAGAGATTGCGATTTTCTGCAGTAAAATATTAATGCAGGATACATATACAATTAATATTCATTGGGGCCATATACTATAGCTGGAGTTACTAAGATTAAAGACCCCGGAGTTGTGTTTCCGACCTTTAAGACCGCAGTGGGATGCCATTCAGGCTTCGTTTTGTACTTCGGAAAGCAAAGGATTTCCATGAACTAAAACTTCTGAAGTTATTGTATAGGTACAGCTCTTGTGTGTAGAAAAATTGAAACAACGGCACTCATTTGGAATGCCCAGGGAAATCTGCACTGCTATTGGAAAAAATACAAAATTCCTTATTGCGCTTTCTTTATTAAAAAAATAGAACCCGTTCTTATACCCGAGAAATTTTTGCCGGGTATATTAGAATTTAAATCGCTTGCTTACAGGCGTAATTATGAAAGTATAACCAGAGGTGCTATGCTCATAAGAGGTAACTCTGATTGCATAGAACTCATGTCTAGACTATGTCGACTTTATATACCAAATAATTATGTAGTTACCCGTGGATATGAATCACGTAGTATATCGGTGTGTTGTACTGTAGCACATTTAAATCACCCCTCATTCGAATACTTCGACATCTTAATAATATCTTGGTGCAGTTGTCGCTAGTCCAGTTGTTTGCTTTTTATTTGTTCTTCTTTAACCGAGCGTTATCCCGGCCTGGTGCCAGGGTCCGCTTTCCTACTTTGGCTTCCTCCACTTTGCTCGGTCTTATGCATCCTTTTATTATCCTTTATGTCCACATTCACCACGTCCAGGCAGTGTTTTTTGGGCCGGCCGCGAGACCTCGGGCCTTGTACGATGATGTTGAGATATTTATTTCTCACGTAGTCTGGAGACCTGCGACTTATGTGGCCGTACCAGCGGAGACGACTTTCCTGCAGCTTGTCTACAATATCACGGACTCCAAAGCTATTGTTATTTATTTAGTAATATTAAGGTCACATATAATTTTCCTCTATTATATAAAATGTCTGTTGATATATATATAATATAACTATAGGTGTACCTGTTGAATTGTGTAAATAAATAAATTATACCTAGTCACAAGTTTCCTCAAATATATTTAGGTATCTACGTGACATATTTAAATGAAGGTAAACAAGGAATGCAAGAAGCGCTAATTAACATAATTAGTGTTAACGTTATCGTCTCGCGGTTACTGTTTCAACTTAAATTTAGCGTTATTTTGTTATGTTTAATTGGTCTTGTAAGCTAAATTGTTGACTAACATAATAATTGACTCATAGGTATTATATTCGTAAATAGTATTTATTTGTTATATACATTGCTCATTTAATTTTATTATGAACTTTATTTAAAAACTAGCCTCTGCCCGCGACTTCGTTCGCGTGGAATAGTTACTTTGGGCTAACGGTAACACGTACCGGAAGCTCTCAAGAGGAAAAAACCCCGATTTTGAAATATTCTTCGTTGGACCTCCGCTCTTATTGGTCTTAGCGTGATGATATATAGCCTATAACCTTTCTCGATAAAAGAGGTATATAACACTAAAAGAATTTTTCAAATCTGACCAGTAGTTCCTGAGGTTACCCCTTACAACGTCACAAACTCACAAATTTTACCTCTTTATAATATTAGTATAGATTATTAGTATAGATTAACTTTGATTTTTTTTGCAGTGAGTGTCTGTTGGTTAATCAGTTTATGTTTTTATCGATTTCCATACTACAAAATGGGACATATTCTTTTACTTTTCACCAATTTCAAGTCAGAATCCACGATCCATGTTATTACTTCCCATCCATTTCACTGTGAACCGTAATGGAACTATAATACGTAAAATACCACGATTATAACAAAATATAGAGCCAAAAGACACGCGATTATAAATAAAATATAAAAAAATCCACTACACTACATGATATTCCAAGAGCCCGCCAAAAACTCTTCTATAATAGTTGTGATCTTTTATAATAATATGTCTTGTGACTTCACTAAACTAGTATTTTATATAACATTGTATTTTAAATTAAACTTTCTTGTATTAACAAGTTAATAGAAAGGTTGCGTATCATTTGTCAGATTCGTTTGCGATCTATGCAGCTGTCGACCCATCGACATCTGATTGCAGCGTGATCATAGATAGTTCATATTATAAAGGTCCTTATTGCAAGCCTTGACACAAAATGTCTAGGCACAGATACAGGCATGACTAACGTATGTACACTCTACTATTTATTCGAATGGGTATCATTGTTACTCCTTATTAGTTGTCGGTAACGATATGTATGGGGTTTAAAGCTGCTGTATTAGAACGTCAATTTCATTGTCAAAATGTTGGATTTCAAATTTTACGTTTCCAAGAGTAGAAATTTCATTAAAAGCAATTTTTATTATTAGAATTTGATCGTTTTTGAAAACTTTTGTTAGAGTGTAGGTATTTGTGTTTCTATAGCATACCATCATATTTTTGGTGGTACACTGTGAGTATTGAAACCTTAGAAAAAGTCATCCCAATATAGCTGAAAAGAAAACATATAAATATTGAGTGATCTATCCTGAACTGAGTTCGCATAGTTTTTAGTTTGAGATCGGTTTTTCACTTCGATCAACAATAACTAGATATCGGGTCTATGCGAAAAATACGTCTGGGTAAATAACAACTCATTTGAAACTTGAGCTTTTATTTTATTTAGTTTGTTTAAAACACAGCCAATATAAGCACGTTTCACAATGCCGCAGTGTATTCAAAAGATGCAAAAATAATACCCGAAAAAGCAATTTAACAGCCGGAGTATGTTACTTTCCCTAAATACATGTTGAATAAGTTATATTTTAAGCTTTAAACTAACAAATAATATTAAATTTTGAACAAAATTACCGATTTTAAAATGTGGTACAAATGTTTGGTCAAGGCTCGCCAACCAGGCACAAACACGCAGAATAACGGGAAAAAGTACTTTATTCATTGCGTGTTAAGGTTGAATTCATACGAATTTGTTTATGTTGTCTTTTCATTTATAAATGACGGGAGTAATTTATTGCTTTCCTCGTTGTATCGTAAGTATTAGATAATATTTTGAACTTAAAACTGTTTTAAAACTTTTTTGCTCCCTTTCTTAGTAAACAAATAGTTACACATAAGTATATATTTACACGAACAGGATTTAGCTTCGATTTTGTACGTGACCCTTTATCTAATTATTGTTGTTCGAAGGTTTTTCATGAGTAAGGATTCCAGTCACCACCTAATATCATGTAAAAAACCCTATGAGTGTTTAGAACTGAATGTTATTCATTATTGGTATAACCAGACATGTCCTTAGAGTTGTATGTATTTTAACACGATTATACCGAACAAATGATAGGGAGTATTCTTAGTAGTTCACTTGTTTACACATCAATTTGTTAAAGTATATTATATATGTTTTCCTCATCATGCTTGTTAGTGAGTTATGTGAGTAATTGTTAGCGAGTTAGTGAATTCGCATTTTCCGTTTATATCTCACCTATTTATTAGATAACATAAGTTTAATTTTATTACTTATTTTCCTCTTTATTTTATTTAGGGACTTTTATTATCTCTAATATGTCAGTCCCATTGTATTTAAATCTTAAATTTAAAAATATAAATTAACTAATTATTAAATTTAAATAAACTACAACTTAACCAATTTAAATAAACAGTCTTGAGGTACTATCTGATGTCGGTTCTGCCAGAATGCTCTGATATACACCCACATTTCCGATATTGATATTATGTTATTTAACAAAACGCATTCTCTCAATTAGATTTCCACTTTTTTTTTTTTTCCTCGAACTGACTACGCTATTGACCCAGCAAGGTCTTAACAGCTTCACCGGGCTACTAAGGCGAGCGCTTAAGGCACTCAGCCAATTTTATTTTGACAACTAGCTCAAGGGTGCACGGCACACCTCGGCTTTGGCTGTTGCCTGATACATGCAACGTGGAGCCCTTGAGTACGTTGCTCGCGCGATACAGTGACACAAAATCTTACATCACTGCGACAACATTACACATATCACCTCCACACACGTGCACGCATACACGCATACACAGGCAAGTGGAAGGGTTTTATTTTTTTCCCTTATCAAACTGAAATAGTTTAGAATATTATCCGATACGAAATATATATAAGAGTTGTTGAGGTATGTATGCTTGGTACACATATATGTTTCAACAACTCATATATGTATGAATAGTTAGCTTAGCTTAAGCACGCTCTGTTTAGAGAGACAGGCTGGTACTGATCGTTCACTGCCGTTATTTCATCGGGAGGGTCGGTAAAAATATGTCGCGGACGTCTTTTACTACGCGCAGCGTTTGGTACGGGTTCGTATTTTGTGGCGTATACCACTAACGGACTGGGATGATTCGCGGCTTTTTCAAAGTAACTAATCGTGAGTGATTTTACGTACGCCCAGATAGAAGGCATCTCTAGGTCCCTATGTAGATCAACTCTCCGGACGTACCACGGGGCACCGGTCACTTTACGTAAAACGCGGTTTTGAAGAACCTGCAACTTATGAAAATTATCTTTCGACATATGCGCAAAAACGGGACTGCTATATGTCATCACGGGACGGATACACGTCTTATACAAAGTGAGCTTGTGTCTGAGGGACATCTTACTCCTATGACAAAGCAATGGATGGAGGCGACCCAAGACCATAGCGGCTTTGTTTCGTACTCTATCTATATGTGACTCGAAATTTAAATGTTTATCTAATGTAACACCGAGATATTTGACCTCGTCGGCCCAAGGTATATCGGTTCCGTATAGCCTGATGGGCTCGAGGTTATTACTACGTCGTAAAGGATCGAAGAGTATCGCGGCACTCTTATCAGGATTAACTTCTATGCGCCATCGACGAAACCATTCACCGAGTTTGCAAACGGCCTTTTCGATGCGCTTCCTAAGAAAGTCCGACCGCAAGCTGGAAGTGTAAATAACGGTATCATCAGCATAGCAACCTACCTCGACCCGTTTAGACCGAGGTAGGTCACTGATGAACAGATTGAAGAGCGAGGGTGCGAGTATGGAGCCCTGTGGCACACCTGAGCGTATCGGGTGGGGCAGGGATAGTTCCCCATCCACTCTAAAGCGGAAAGTCCTATCAGTGAGAAAATCGTGGATAATATGAATTAGCTTATCGGGTACGTGAGATTTACATAATTTATGGATGAGCCCTCCATGCCAGACCTTATCGAAGGCTTTGGCGACATCGAAGAAGACTGCAATTGTGCGTTTCGGTTTACGTTTCGGGTCGGCATTAAAATTAGAGAAAATGTACTCCGTGAGGCGGTGTACTTGATTCGTGCAAGAGTGTTCGGCACGAAATCCGAACTGCTCAGGTGGTATTAATTTTAAATCTGTAATCGAGACCTGGAGACGGTTCAGAAGGAGCCGCTCGTATAATTTACCTAATGTATCTAACAGGCTAATCGGGCGAATAGATTTCCACGCTCCTTGCAAATTGGTGGGTTTATAATTTTCGTTAGAAATTAAAATTTTCCTGATGAAATGTGCCCAGATGTAACCTAAAAGTAGAAATCAGTAAAGTTCTGTTGACATTCGCTTTTGTGAACTATGGTACAGGCTGATTTTGTATAAAACGGTACCAAATCCCCTTCTCTCTTGAAGTCAGATAAAATTATTCTTTCCTCGTATTATGACACCTTATCTTCATTATTTATTTATTACATAGTATAGAACAAAGTCCCCTTTCGCGTCTGTCTGTCTGTCTGTTCGCGATAAACTCAAAAACTACCGAACGGATTTTCATGCGGATTTCACCGGTGGCTAGAGTGATTGCTGAGGTACGTTTTAGTATATAATATATTTGTCAAGGATCTTTTCATAATCAGGGCGGAATAACGTCTGCCGGGCCCACTAGTAAATTTATATAACATCGAATCGAATAAAAAGAATACTTACCTCTGAACCTTCTGCTATAACTAGTTTTGCTAACACATCGGCTTTTCATTTCTTTCTAAATCTATATGAGACCGAACCGATTGCAATCTTAAACACATACAAGAGTTATGAACTTTTATGATCTCTCGAAAAACTGCATACGCTATCGAAAATCCTCTGTTGCCTTTTCTACTTTACCCCTGTCTATTCTCTTCTAATTTCACCTTCTCGCAAGAGAAAGAATTAACCCGGTAGAAGATATATTTAAATAATGGAATTATAGTTATGTTATCCTTTACGAGTTCGCTTCACGGGGCGACAAAAATGTTATCAAGTCTCATATATTCAACTGAAATCCGTCCAGCTGTTTAAGCAAATTAATCGACAAACATTCGATACAAACGTACCTTCAAGTATATAATATTTATTGTATATTAGGTTACTTGTTACAGTTTTCAATATAAACAGCGGAAAACGTGTCTTATAAACTAATTTATACATTTACCTAATACAATTAATATATTGACTGACGGACAACGCACATCTAAAATTAGTGTATATCATAGTATTAAAATTAGGTACAAGAATTCCATGCATGACGTAAGTAGGCAATAATAAAGGCTTTTCAAAAATGTAGGTAAATTATATTTATCCCCTATTTTTGATAATAGGAAATCCCACCAGGTAATTATCCTAGCAAAATAGAAATTGCTTTACTAATTAACAATAATAGTCGAAACCAATAAGAGACGTAAATTACCTCAAAGTAACTTTATTTGCAAGGTAGCCGTATATATTACAATTGAATGCTTTATATTTACCCTCAGAAAAAAATATTATCTCGAGGATTTGCAATATTCTCAATTGGTTTTAATTATCCTTCTGACAATTTTATACTTATTGTAGTAAGATATTGTTATGTTAAAAAATCAAATGGTTTAAATTTATTTCCAGACAATATTTGCCTAATTATTGATGATTGTCTTTACGAAAGTTTTAATGGAAGCACAATCAAAAGAACACGATTTACCGTCAAATCTTATCAATTGTATTCTTATCATCAATTCAAAATGATCGTCTCATAGATCTTTCACTACATTATGAGACAGCATCTAACCAAATCTAAACAACATGAAGTCTACAATATTCCTAATTTAGTCGAGTGATCATGTTTGAGTCGATACATTGAATGAAAAAACTCCAAATTCTCTAACCTCATCTTTAATCTGTAAGAATTTTTCACATTCTATTACCATAAATGACATATAAGTAATTGAATATACTATGTATATATAATGATACCAGAAAAAACGTGTACTTGCAATTGGATATAATTTAAAAAAAAACGTACGTTTTGTGAAAATAATGGAAATTAAAATAATGGAAACGTCAAACATTGAGTAAACTTAAATAGAAACGTATTTAATATAATACAGAATTAAAAATAATACACATATAAAACTGAATGTCGGTATGTATATATATTCGAAACTCTCTAACATAGTTTGATCAATCACCATAAATGTTGCTTTCTCATGTGGCTTTTCGGGGAGAATCTTTTCATGTTTTCCATTTGAAAATAACTCGCCACTAGATGCCACTGTTTTACAAGAGTTTTTATGTTTTACAACCGAGCGATATGAATATTGGTAGATATTTTAAACGTGGAATATTTTACTTTGCTATAATTTGAATATTTGTTATAATATATAATTATAGGAATCACAACAAATAGTAATAAATTAATTTATAAAATTACTAATTAAAGAATTTATTTCCATTGAAATGCCTCTTTTGTATATCTCTGTCTGCAATATTTCATTTTGTTAGTAACAGGTTGAATAAAAATTGGTTACATAAAAGTTAAATAATCTTGTCAATAAAGCTGGTCAAGCAAAATTTAATCTTTGTGTATAAATTTCTGGTTATCATGTGTTCGCAATTGGTCTTCTCCTGGTTATCTGGATAGCTACCATTAGGCCCAGTAGATTGCGTTCTTATTAATGCCAAGATTTTTATCCTATTACTTTTTTATATAATACTAGCTGACCCGTGCCCACTTCGTTGGGCGGTAATAGGCATTATCAAGCTACAACTTTTCTCTAGAACTCAATCATATATATCTCATCGTTCGTAAGAAACGTTTTCGTTCCACTATTTTTTCTCCGACTCCCCATATATTACCTCCTACAACCTCACAAACTTTAACTCTTTATGATATTAGTATAGATATTATTATAATTAGTTAATAGGTTCGATTTCGTACGCGTGGAATGGTTATATTGCGCTAAGACGCAGCGGAAGCTTTGAAAAGGAAAAAATACCATTCTTCATTGTTGCTCCGCTCCTATAGGTCTTAGCGTGATGATATATAGCCTATTACCTTCCCTGATAAATGAGCTATATAACACTGAAAGAATTTTCCAAATCGGACCAGTAGTTCCATGAGATTACTCCTTACAACATCACAACGTCACAAACTTTATCTCTTTATAATATTAGTACAGATATATATATATATATGAAATTGTTGTAGGGTTTCAATCTAGTGCTAATGCTCCTTCTTATTATTTCTATTATATTATTCATCGAACTGTTGACTGCTGCATTATCTATAATCTTCTATACATATAATAAAAAAGTAAATCTAACGTGTCTGTACTCTTTCGATTTTTGTAAAAAAAAATTTTTGCAGGTGTCTTTGAATAACTAATAAAATACATTTAAATAATTTTTAGAAATGTCTGTCTGTTTGTTTTAACATAAATCACTGCTAAAGTACTGCGTTCACAGTTAGTAAACCTCATAAAGCACATTCACGAGTAACATTTAGTCTTGCTTTCATTAAAATCGGTTCACTCTATCAAAAGTTATTGTAATTTTAATGACGACGTGACTTAAGTAGATAGATAGTGGATAAGTAAATGGACTTAATACATTCAGATGATTTTATTAGTCGCTGTTTTTTTACATTAGTTTCCACGCGGACGGAGTCGCGGGCACAGCTAGTTATAAATAAATAAATGAAGCTCGTAGGCAACGTATGGCTACCCGCGCAATGTCACTGTTGTAATAACGAATTTGAAACAACGATATATAGTTATACATAGATATAGTGAACACCAGTGATTATCACCATAAATGATTGATAATTAATTATATACTGTAGTAAACTGTTAATCAGTGTTGCATTTCCGTACATATTAGTTAATTTTCCACGAAATATATGTCGACATATTTGCATTTCTTATCGAACATGACGCGGCGTCTCAGATAATTCATTTAATTACATAAATGTATCTATTGTTAATTAATTATATGATAAACATTTACGGTATTCTGCATTTTTATTATAAGTACCACATATTTTTGTATAGTATCATCATAGTTATTTCAAAATGAGTGTTCGTATAATATGTACCAGTAAAGTTGGCACAGTTAATTTATTTTTTATGGAAAAGATTATAATTCTGTTCATGTCATTATAACTCGCCACTAGGTTGCACTGTGACATATGAACTTTTTTATTTTATAATGGAAACTGATATGTGGAGATATTTTTGAACACAGAATATTTACACAATATTTATTTAGCTATAATTCTATTATTTATTGCATAAAATAGTAAGCAACAAACAGAAGCCCGTGCAGAGGGACGAGCACAGCGAACGCGTGCCTCTATATTTCTCTAAAAATTAATTTACAAATGAGAGGCAAGTTTAGAAGAGTGTAGTTTGTATGATTTAGAAGCGATGATAGTTTACTGGCGTAGGTCCGAACCCATGCAACTGAGTCGGAGCTCGCTGTGGAAGAAAGCCTCGTAATAACACCATGGATTCAAAGTCTGTAAAGCTAGCTACCACCCTCAAGTTGACAATCTTTCTCCAAGCAGCTGATGTGTTCCGGCAGCTGAGAGCAGGTCCTGATCTGGATTTAGCGTGTTTACCAGTTCACATCGTTTAGCATCAGAATGAGATTGTGGTTAAAATCTAAAGCCTATAAAGTATTAAAAAAAATATTGAATTGCTTCTCGTTCACAATATATTTACGTAGGCGCGGGCATCTGAAGAACTCCTTACCTTTATAAGGTGAGTCTCGACTTTTTTTCGCGATCCGTCGAAAAATATCTTTGCCCTATTTCGGAAACCTGTTCACCGCTACAAAAGCGGAATCGTGCGCTTTAGATTTTTATTATTTTATGGATGTTTGGACACATGTTTGGTCAAATTTTACGGGGCCTTGAGAAAGCGATTGTCGCTTCGAATTATTTGAAAAACGACACTTAGTGAATTTGCGAATATAAAATTAATAAGCGGAAACGATCGGTGTTCGCACAATTTATTTTGAATAGTTGTTATTGGACTACAGGGTATTTAATCCAATATTTCAGTATTATCTATATACAGTATACATAGCTGATACCTATACATGAAAATAATACTCCATTCTGTATAGGACGTTTCTAGCCTGGTATAATAATATATAAAGACAAAACGTTACGATGTTGTTCACACTAATCATATTGGTTAATTACCACAAATCGAAGCGGTAAATCTTGGTCAGACATTAGCCAACTATATGCTCTGTTATCGCGTATATTTGTTCCAAGCGTTCGAGACAAAACAAACAAGTCGTACGGACGCCAAACCAGTTTCGCCAGGATCTGGTGCGAGTCGCTCACAGGGCTAGGATGCCTCTTACCTAATACCTATTATATTTATTTATTTAACAACAAGTTATACTGCGATTTAGTTTCACGTATATAATTTTATGTAGACAACATAAGAGGTTGGAAGGTAGGGCATTTTGAATACGAGGTTCAAATCAAAATATATATATATATATATATATGTATATACGTTCATATAAGTAAGTTCCGGTAGCTAAACTTAAAAATTTGCCCTTATTTCAGGCCATGTGATATGATACAGATTTTTTTAAATTCATAAATTTGTTAGATCATACGTCCCTGAGTTGGTTGGTGACAATTGTGCCGATGCCGCTGTGGGCGGAGTGTGAATCACTGCAGTATTTGTTATTTACAGTACATTATGCTTACCGCAGAGCCTTGGTTTTATGCAATATCGACGTCACTTTGCCATTTCGGACGAAGCGCGAAACGTCTGGAATCATTCAACAACATTGTCATAATTCTTTTTTACGAATATGTCACGATCGGCTCGTGTAGTATTTAAGAATAGTTTGGTACTTTGAATACTGAATACACTGAAATTTTTCCACCTGGAGAGATAGGATAATTTATATTTTGGTTGAAGGCCTTAATATTTTTAATTACAAATTAAATTATTGCCATTGTTATTAATTGTAATTTTCACCAGTCTCGAACAGATGGCGTTTTAAATAAGTTTGTTGACAGAAAGCTGTAGGAGCGACAACTATAGACACCTCATAGATGGCGCCACGTTTAAATTTTGAATTTCTTAACGTATTTTAATTTAATTTTCCGTCCTTTATCCCGACAGTTTTTAGAGAGACCCATTACTCCATAATACCAAATAGTTTATCATAATTTTAATTCATCAATAACTGAGCACACTCCAAGTAAAATCACAACCACTGAAATAGCGGTAATCTATCACCTGTTGACGTTGTTTCTTTCTTCCACTTTGTGGTTGAGTATACACCAGGTAATGCCCAATTATCCTCAATAATAAGAATCCTGATCAAATTTCCATGTCCTGTCACTTAGGGCATATTGAATATGAGATTTAATGTGTTTGTACATTTTGTTATGATACAAATTTGGAACCATTTAAGTCTCGTGCGACTAAGAGATTAGAAAAGATTTGTTTAAAAAATACATATTTGAAACATAATCCGCGACATAGACAGAAACACCGTCGTGAGATCATTCCGAGCGCGGATATAAATATGGTCCTTACTTGTTAAAAGTTTACGTCATCGGAAATCGTGCTTAGTGTGTTTACCTTGCAATATTTCGTCGTTTAGTGTTTAGAGGCAGGTGGGCCGCGCGTCCGTATATCTAACTTCTCAGCTATTAAAATTACCATGTACTCGTTAAGATTTATGATATCCTGTGACATTACGACCTAATACGGTCATGTCTGGATCGCGTTCGTTAATGTTCAATGTCGTTTTTTATTAAGTTAAATAGGTCATTTTTTGCGCGTTCTATCTACCTATCAACACGTCATGTATCAACTAAGATAGGTAGAAACATTAAAGCATCAATTTTCTATATAATTACACGATTATTTACCTTCAATTCTGAGTTGGTTTTAATACAACTAATACAATTTAATCAGTATAAGTCAGTCTTTCATCATCATCATCAGCCTGTAAGAGACCCATTGCAGGGCCATAAGCCTCTTCCCGAAAGAAGGTATGGGCGTAATCACCACGCCAGCCCACGACGTATTGGCGATTTCAATATCTGAGAAAATTACAATTTTCCCACATACAATAGTGCAGACATTTCTCAGATACAGATTTCCGCACCAATCACAACGTTTTCCTTCACCACCAGCCGATAGCGTTACCAATTTAAATTAGTAAATTAGAAATATGAATTAGAAAAATTCGTTGGTACATGCCGGGGTTCGAACCTGGGGGCATCGGATTGATATTCCACCGGTCAAACCAATAGGCCACCGCGACTAAACTTTTATATACAACATAATAAAGAGTACCTACAAATTTATTACAAATGTCTTATTATGCCATTATATTTGTGAATTTTTTTAAGTATTAATAAATTTAATAAATTTTTTTATCTCAAACGGTGGAGAGAGGGCACCACTATCAAATTTCTACCCCGGTTCGAAAAAATCATAGATCCGGGCCTGTCAATGTATACAATAAAAATACAAATATTTCTTATAATTTATGGTAAATCAAACCACCATCGATTCGTATTTTGTTTATCGTAGACAAACTGGAAACTATTTATTTTTGAAAATAATTTTTGTAGAATGCGAAAAGTATTAAAGAAAGAGTTCACATACTTCTGTAACTTTTCACTACGAATATATTCAAAAATAAAACTGCATCCGGGCGTCGCGTCGTGAGTGCCACATTAACGCATGAAAGCCTTCATTGCCATATATTTTGAATTCTCAGTATAGTGGAGTGAAGTCATCGCGTCCGCTGCAATGTTTATTCGGGCTGCCGTAATGATAACAAATTCAGATGTCACAGATAAAATAAATACTTTTAATTTTGTATCGGGTCCGGTCGTGTCGTGGCTTCTAAGTGCTATGGAATTAATTATAATCATACATATCTCCATATTATAATGATATCTCCTTTTAAAATTATGAAATTAGTGTTATTTTCATATCTTAATTTAAAAAATTGTTTTAATTGAATATTAAGGGATTTTTTAAACCACTTAGGTTGTGCTTAAATTGCCGTGCAAATTTGCTTAGAGGAAAAACAAGATTTTTTTTGTTTAATATAGAAAAGACTAGAAACCATCTGCGACTTTATCTGCATTTTATAAATGATGATGGCATACATTCTCTGCTTTTAAATGTATCATTTTATGCGGTGTACGCCGAGGTAGCTTCACAATAGCAATCTATTCACCTATTTCGAGTCAGTAAAATCCATAGCTTTCTTCATCGACGGTAAACATCTACAGATGAGTACTCGACAGGCGATAGATTACATCATTTCGTATTCGTGTTGCGTTTGTTTCGTCCATCCTATATGCTATGACGTTTGTTAAATCCATAATGAGTGAATTATAAGTGAAAGTGTGTCCATTAGATTAATCTGGAACAATGGTGATTTTAGTATGTTAAGAAAGTTACCAATGGATACTACATGGACGAAAGACATAGTGGTGTTTCACTGAATAGTTTAGACGTTTAGGCATGTCGCATTCCGGGACCAAACCAGTGTCTACCAATAACCAAGCAGAGTAGTAGAGGGTCTGTTCATGATGGTTTAGCTTTGTCTAAGTCTGTCTGGCTACCTACTACCCTGTGGATGTGTGCTCTGGCAGCTGCACATGAGAGCGAGTCCGTCTAGGTTTACCATGTTTAATATAATGATTAAAAAACCGACTGCTTCATACAATCATGAGAATGGCAATAAACCAGTTATAGATTATTTTATTTTGTCGCGTTTCGGAATCAGCGGGTGATTCTAGATCCACTTCCTTCAGATCGAAACCCTGTGGCACGAAGACTTGCCTTGAAACTTGCACAAGTTACGATAAACCAGATCGAGTTTCTTGCCGGTTCTTCTCGATGAGTGGGTTGTTTTCGGAACCGGTGGTAGTTTCGACGTTCCCAAGCATCTTCGCAGGGCCTAAATTGAACAAAGTATTTTTGATGTTGATTTTGAAACAAAAACTGATATCGTAATTATTTCAATTATATCCCAAGTACATTACACTAAACGCGTTGGAGATTGTTCATACTGTATATCTATGTAATTATTTAGAAAAATTTCTAATTTACGCAAATTCGTCGCTCAAGCAAATCTTTATAACGTAGACGGAACTTCAATTATTTAAAATGACGAGACAAAAATACACATTAAGGTCGCGTTAAAATCTTCTCCATTTGAAGTATATTATCATGCAATTGCTCTATAAAAATAGAGTCAAGATATTTTGGGTTCGATTCTGGTGAACAAGTAATTTAGTTACATTAATATCGTTATTAATTCTATGTCTGGATGTATCAACTGTTCGGTTATCAGAGTATGAAGTGCTTATATACACTTACTTTGAACACCTCTGCTACAAAAATATTTGTACAAATTTCGATGTCTGTGCCTGTCTGTCCGCATTAAACTAAACATTTAGCGTCAATTCACGTATTCAAATTATACGAAAATATAACTACTCACACTCAACTATTATGTTCATTGAGTGTTAATTTTGTCATAGATTAAAATAATAACAGAATTGTGCGAAATTTATATATAATTAGAGGGAGGACAGTTAAAAACATCTTCCTCTTTTAGTGGTAATATGTTTTTTTGGAAAAGTTAGTGTTTTCTTGAATATTGAAAATAGAAAAATTAATGAATTAAAGTCGAATTTGGTGTACTGGACGACCACTCGTATTAGTAAGTCTTTTTAGTTTCATAACATAAAGTTTTATTTGAAAGATTAATATTATTTTGACAACTTAACGTTTTAACCTTCATATTTTACATGATGTTTAGTGGTTTTGGTGTTTGGTTCGATGAGTTCCCGGGATTGATTATCGGTAACTAAAATCGACTCTACAGTTAGTTTTTTTATTAAATTGAGGCTTATTATTAATAATTGTTGTCTCTGATATTTTATAAATATTTATTATTTGAATATATGAAACAGTGGCAAAGAAATATTAAATTAAATAAATTAAAATAATAATATTTCAGGATATTTTGCTTGATTGCTCTATTCTGTGATATTTGCTAATCTGTGGGCAATGGTAGGCGGTTGAGTTGCGCACAGGTTCAAGGTCTGCACACAAGCCGACGAAAGTTATGTTTACTAAAACTTATTGGAATTTGGCGACATAATAATACAGATCTATTTATTTTTACAACTACTTTTCTCAAAGTCGACTTAATATAATTGTGTTCTAGATTTAGCCCGTTCTGTGTATCAATAAAGATTTGCGGTAGAAAAAATTATCCCTATTATGCTATATTTAATATTTTTATAGATATGCTCATCACAGAAGTAAGTTTATGGGATGCTAAAAGACACCCGCTACTTCGTCCACATTAAATTATAATATAAAATTTAATAATAAAAAAATATGGCCTAGCGCCATCTAGTGATGAGTTATCATAACTAAAATTATAAGTGTGAAAAAGTTTGCTACATATTCACGCTTTAGTTAATCTATAGATCACAAGGAAATTTTGCGTACATGTGGTCACCGGTACAGAAGAGAACATAGAATTCCTGTTATAATGTATTTTCACGAGGAATAGTTCAAAACTACATTGATATACGAGCGAAGTGACGGACAAAAGCTAATAGTAATATATAGTCTTCTATATATAAATAGGCAGTGGGGAAATGGTTAAGCACATCTCCTTGCTCTGTTTCCCAGTTGATTTTAAATTATTTTTTTTGTAGTTATTTATGAGCTTGAGAAGAAGAAAGCAATAGAATAATTGTTTTTTTTTCTCTATGGTCGAAGTTCGACCGCGACTAGCACTCGTAATAATAAACGAGTATATGGGAAAGTATTTTTATAATGATCTATCAAACGGTGAAGGAGTTTATCCATTTCAGATAAACCGACTACCATTTTTAAATATATATGTAGATCATTTTTTTAATCATATAGTTACTATTACATAAAATCCGTAAATCAGTTTAGTTTCATAAATTAGTATTGTCGTTCGTAAGCATTGTGGGTAGTATGTGGGTAGGCAATTATTATACATTTTCATAATCTATACGACTATTAAATTCCTACATATAAAATGCTAAATATGTTTTTGTGAACAGAATATTTATTAATGACATGTTATTTCACTGGTTATGAGCCAGTTGATGATTATAATTTTTAATGGTAAACTCAGAGCTATCGTGCTCTTGCCGCCACTGTAAGTTTATCTCTGGGAAGGTGTCTTAGCTAATGCACAAATTGTTTTCTCCCTTCTCAATAATTTGAGGAATGGGTAGATATACTCCTATATTTTTTTATGGGTTAAGTGTTCTACCTCCATAGAATACTAGCTGGTCCCCGCGACTTTGTTCTCACGACAATTATTTTCATGTTTCACATCAGCTTTGTATTTTACTTTGATTAATTATAAACTGTGTTATCTTTTTATTGTTATTATTTTGTTGTTGTTCTGTTGTTCTGTCATGTTCTTTCTTGTTGTGTTGTTGTTGTTCAGTAGTCGAAATACGAGCATAATTCGTAACCATATCATAAACGTTGCATATATTTATTAAATATATTATATCACATGTAAATGTGTACACATTATCACGCATAATTTTTTATTTTATTAAAATAACTATTTCATAGTCGATTGTATGAAAAAAGTAACTGTTTCAAATTGTTTTATAATACTAAAGCCCATAAGCTAAGCTCACTAAGATACTAAGTATTAAAATAATAATTTCTCAATGGAAGTGGTAGAGCCACGCTGAAGCTACTACTGGTTTCAGCATGAATGGGTCGGCTAGTACCCACGGGTAGTACCACCCTCTCATAGAAAACTGACGTGAAGTAACAGTACTTGCATCGTTGCGTTTCGTTCGGTCAGTGAGAGCGCCGGAGGCCCATCTCTTCTTCCCCCCTCCCCTTTCCCGCCACTCCTCCCTCCCCCCAAACACAGGCTGGCAACTCTGCAACTGGCACTTGCAACTCCCCTGTTGTTGCTAGTGTCTATGGACGGCGGTGATCACTTACCATCAGGTGACCCGTCTGTTCGTTTGCCTCCTATAATATAAAAAAATAATAATAATAATTCGGTTAACATAAAAAATATGAGAAGATATTGATCCGTTTTACCTACTCCTACTATTATATACATTTTATCATAATAACTTAAACATTAAGGAAAAGTTTAAGGATACGTATCTCAACCTATAACTTACCTCAGATAAACACCAGACACTTTGAAGCATTATTTCAGAGCACATTATAGCTAATGAGAAATTTATGTCGACATTTCAATTTGTCATCATAAAATGGGAGCTTTGACCAAGTGGCGTGTTAACCCGAGTGCAAAGCTAAGCTAAATGTGATTTTCCATTTGTCGTTTCTGATCATTATCCAATTATCACTTAGTGACGGCGAGTTGGTGATGTCATGCGTGTTCACCACCTCGGCAACACGACGCGACATACTGCTATGATTGCAATGGCATTATGTGGCCAACAATTTTTCTATTACTTCAACTACTTATCTGATTTTATCATCTCTCCCCTTGTGATTTTATACGAACAGACAAAAAAATTGTATCTGCTTTGTGATTTTCATTGACAGTTTTGTAATAGTTATAAAAAAAACCTAATCCTTTTCTTTCATATACATGTTATTAGTGTCTCCGGCGGAAACCTTAACAAACTAAAATGTTCATTATTTGAAAACCACTAAACTTATCGAAAATTCTACATTTCCTACAATGACTTCTTTATAATTGAAAATCAATTAAATTGATAACTATATACGTTACACTTATTGATAGAGGATTACGGTTATAAATCTATACAAGTGGTTAAAAATATGTGATGACGTCATAATGTTAAATAATTAGTGACACTTCTCTATAATTTTATTACAAAATACACATGATAACATTTTATTACAAAATAGGGACTAAGATATCCGTCCCCTCTTATTTATAAAAAATAAAACATACGTAGATAATTTTTCGTTTTTTTCCGTAACCATTGAAACAAAATTTAAAATGGTGATTGGTAACGTAATGTCATTTGGTTTACAAAATGTTTTCGGACGGAATTTACACAGCTAAAAGTTAAAGTATCCATACAATAAATACAGACAGTAAACTGGAGTAATGAGAATCGTAAAATGGATAACGAAGATAGGGCTGTCACTTAATTCAAATAACTTCTTATTACATGCAAAATGTTTAACTGCCATGTATATTTTACAAGACACCGAAAGTCCGAAGACACTTTCAAAGTATATAATAGAAAAGATTACGGTAAAATAGAACCTTAAGTTCGACAGAATTAATGTGCCCGTACATTGAGAATATAAACCTACAACTACAACTCGTGCCACAGGAGGAAAGCATACTCTATACATTGTAAGCTAATAAAAACTTGAATATAAATAGTGGCAACCTTAATGACCTGTATAAATAAAAGTAAAAAAAGTCTATTATCTTGACACCAATCTTTTTAACCTCACATTTCGCAATACATATAACATGTTCAGTGAGATAAAACTGACTCCATATAAAGGTAAAGTCTTGGGAATGGTATGAGGGACAAGGGCGCCGCGTCTGGTACACAACTACACCTTTTAAGGCTCTGTACAGCCTTGTTTTACTGTTTACTTTTGTATATTGTGCTACATACTGGTCTTTATATGCTGTTTAATATATTGATGTGTACTTCTCGAGGCCGGTAGAAAGCTTGAATCGAATTGAAAATGCAATATGGATAAAACATATTGATTCATTACTTATTTTGTATGTTTCGCTGTGCATGTGTTGAGAGAGTACAGAATTTATCTCCAATCGCTTGTGGCAAGGATCAACTCGTTTAATTAGAATATGTTTAGAGTAAACAAACCTCGTATCTCTATCAATCCTATTTAATAAAAAATATGTATCATCTATTATGTGAAGAAGAAAATATTCCTCTTTTTTTAAGCACATAGTCAAAGTTCGTATAGGAAAGATAAAATTTATACAAAATATACACTATTAGTACATAAAACTAAATAAAATATGGCATTCATTGTTTACGTTCATACACTAAAAAAAGTCGAAACAAATTGGGAATGGACTAGACGGCCCTTACAGATTTTGTAATTCCTACAGTACAAAGAACAAGAGTACAAAGAAAGACCTATTTTGCAGCCCTCAAACGAGTCCTTATAGTAGGTCTCAGTTTTTGATGGAAGAAAATGTTGAACATAAAACGAGTGATGGACATTTTTTCAATTCCCTCTTAGCCAGCTACTTCGCTTAAAACTAAAAATGTGTTCCCAGGTCGCTCTAAACGCGCTACGTATAAAATCTTCTTCTACCTATCTATACTTATAATAAGATGGTAAATCTAACGTGTTATTACTTTTTAGATTTTTGTGGAAAAAAAAAATGCAGGTGTCTAGGAATATGTAATGAAATACATTTCAATCATTTTTAGAAATGTTTGTATGAACACGCATCACTGCCAAAGTACTGCGTTCACGATAAAACCTTAAAAAAAACATAAAGCATATCCTCAAGTATCATTTAATCTTAGTTTTATTAAAATCAGTTCATTCTATCAAAAGTTATTGTAATTTAAGTGACGACGCGACTTAAGTACGAGAAAAAAGTAGATAAGTAAATTGACTCAATACATTCAGTTGATCTTATCAGTCACTGTTTTTACATTAGAATCCACGCGGGCGGAGTCGCGAGCATAGCTAGTAAATAAATAAATATCAAGCACGTGAAATATATAACAGTCAACACAAAAATCTTTAGGTAACGTTGATGTGAATTAGTTATTTATAGTTGTCACATTTGTTTGAGCTTCAATTGATTAACAGAATAGGTGCGCCATTCGCAGCGATGACACTACACTCTCAGACAGCCACCATTCGACCAATTGACCGCCGTGATTGCTTCATTATTAAAACTGCTGCTCAGTGCGCTGGGGCTCATTCTGTACATTAAGGGGGCGTATATTAATTACGTGACGTGTTTTTGAGGATTTTATAAGCCCCCCTAGCCCCATGATTAGATGTAGTATGATTTGTCTCGACCCCTCTCCCCTAATCTCGCGTGAGATCTTTCAAAATTTGTAATTGAGTATAAATGCGTTGGATTTATTAATAAAACACAATTTCCTTTATTATTTTTACTTTTTAACTATTATTACGTTTAACTAAAATTACTTGGCATATATTTTAATCTTCTAGCATGTTTTACTTCATATTAATCAGATTTTCTCATATCTTTGCTTGAATAAAATTACGTGAGACTTAGTGAAATTCGGCTTGACCTCCTCTCAACCGCGATTCCCTCACGTAACTTTAGTAGGTGTTAGAACAATGCTGAAACTATTACTGGAGTCAGCATGAATGGGCCGGCTCGTCCGGGGTAATACCACCAGAGCCACAGAAGCACCTACGTGAAGTAATAGTGCTTGCATTGTTGGGTTGCGTTCGGTCAGTTAGAGCACCGGAGGCTCACCTCCCTTCCCCCCTTCCCCCTTTCCTTCACACACAGACTGGTAACGTACTAGCAACTCCCCCGGTGTTGCTAGTGTCTATGGACGGTGGTGATCACTTAACTTCAGGTGACCCACCTGTTCGTTTGTCTCCTATGTCATAAAATTATCGATTATTATTGATTGGCTATTGGAGAAAACCGTATGAAAATCCGTTTTGTACTCTTTGAGTTTATCGCGAACAGACAGACAGACAGACGTGGCAGAGGACTGTGTTTTATAATATGTAGTGATTATACTAAATATTTATCGCAGGGCAAAACAATTTAATTCGATTAAAATTAATGTTACTTCTAACGTCGATATACGGACATAATAACGGACAGACAGAAACAAAGACCGTAACTTTACGCAAATACATGTTTTTTTTTTGTAATGGAACATAAAATGGGCTAAAGTTGTTATTTTTACAAATTGATGTTTAATAATTACTTTAAACTGATAACAAATTAATAAATGTACATTAACACAGCAGAACTCGTTTCACACGTATCTATTCAAATACACGCTCCTCATTATTTCATTATGATATCGTTTATTGTGTTTCGAGAATTGAAGTCAATGACATTAAACCGAGGGCCGGAATTTTCTTCACAACAGTAAAACTTTATTATACTGTTAATTTATACTTTACTGGGCTAACTAAAATAAACCCAATATACCTAACATAAGAGCATTAGAATCGACATACATCGTCGATTTTTATAGTTTTAACCTAGCGTGCCCGGTGGACGTCATCTCGCCCTCATAATAAAAAATACCTTGACAAATCATATACCTAAACCTTCCTCATGAATCACTTTATCTACTGGTGAAAACGGCATAAATATCCGCTTAGTACTTTTTGAGTTTATCGTGAACAGACAGACGGACGTCGCAAAGGACTCTGTATAATACGTAGTGATAGTGTGGTGCCGACAGAGTAGAATAGCATCACCCCATATCTTCCCGTGGGTATCGTAAAAGACGATTCAGGGAGTGCGAGATAGTATCGACCCCTTGTATTTTCTCACCGGAATACTGTACCATCTGTCTGAGTCCTTCTGAGGTCGTAACGGTCCCTGTTCCACTGGGTCCAGAAGAACAAGGACGAAGTATATGCCCCTGTGTATTACACCTTAATATATCCTACGCATCTGACCGTTTCTACTACTGGACTCCGAGTACACAAAAGTCATGTGGCGATAGATAAAGGTTTAGCCTTATAGTTTATATATATATAGGTCGCCATGGCCAAAATCGGTCGGAACAATCATCATCAGTGATAGTGATAACAATAAGTATTTTAATTAATGCAAATTAATTCAATATATAGGGCAGAACAATTGCAATTTTAGCTAATATAGTGTTATTATACGCATTATCTACGTTTGCAATAGTTGTTTGGTTACAGTTCTGTTAGTGTCAACCACATAAAGTAAATTTGTACATTCAATATGATTAATACTTATCCGTTTGTATTAGGAAAGAGGACCCGTGTCGAAGCAGAACAGTTTTTTACAATTCATAACTTCAAGAACAATGTCACCCATTAATAAATAAGAATTTGAGGTAATATAGTAACGAGCCGAGATTGAAGGAACTGATTCTTAAGTACATATATGTCTAATATTTAACTTGAGAAGTAACTGATCAAGCGGGCGAAAGCTCTTATCTACATGCAATATGTAACCGTTAGATTATCTCCCAGTTGTATTGTTCTCTTTGACTGAACTCTCCATTATGCAAAGGTCCTAGATTTTAGAAAAATTCGATTAACACGAATTCTCAAAGAATTGTTAAAACATACTACTTGGTAATCCTCGGATTGTCCCATTTTGAACTCAAACAGTGCAGCAGCAAATTTAATACTAGATAAGTACTAACATGTATTAATTACGTAGAAAATGTAAATATCTTCTAAAGACCTAAATTCCATTTAAAACAAATATAAGACAATAATAATGTATTGTTTGTCCCCAGTATGTCTGAAGGTGACGTGTCGCTGATCCACGACGAGGACGTGTTGCGCCGTTTGGTAAGAATATATCTTTAATGATTCTCCAATAACAAACACAAACGGTTCTTGGTTCTGAGATGGTTGAATAATCCAATGAAATATTGTTCATTAGTTGATCATTATGACAGTGTAGAGACAAGATGCTTGTCGCTGTAAATATTTAATTCAAATAATAAACACGTGAATGCGTTTGCGTTCTTCAAATTAGATTAGCATTAGTTTTGAAGTGTTATGTTGCTATTGAATTTTACAAGGCGCCATAAAATTGTTATTGTAATTTATTCGATTCATTATTAAACGTCTGACTGTTTCAATTAGATTTTTTTAAGTGATAACTTCTTTAGTCCCGTTGTGATCTCAACCTCGATCAAACGAGAAAGTGACATTAGAAAGAAACAAACATATACATCTGTAGATTTAGTGCGAGAGAAAATAGTATCGTTTAAATGTATATTTTATCATTTGTTGTAGGTTTCACGTCTACCGTGAGTCGACTGCACACATTTTTATTACAAATTGAATCTACATTTGTCACGGTAGTTGCCTTAGAGTCGTAGTTTAGATGAAATTATGATGAAACGGTTTTCTGTTACACAAATAAAATTAAAATAATAAAACAGGGGCCGTAAAAGTATTCGTAAGCAGAATTTTTGTGATTTCTTACCACCCTCTTGGTAAGCAAAAGTAAGCAATGCTCTTACCTCCCCCTTTTTATCTGTTCTGGTTTCCTTGTTGATTCATGTTCAGCAATTAACAAGTCTAGAAATTAAAGAATTCATAGTCTGTAGAGGAATTCATTTATAGTGATCCGCTACCAAGTCAATAGTAGTCCAGTCCAGTCCATAAGACCGGTCTCACATATTCAGACCTACACATCCAGATCCTCCCATCACTCAAGTGCTATTTAACACTTGAATGACCCCACAAGAAAAAGATATGCTAACGGTTTATATTCACATACCCTTTTAAATATTTCCAGTGGCAGCAGACCGAAGACTTCTCCCGCAAGAAAGAGATCCGAGCACACATGTATCGTTTGCGCGAGGAACGTCTTCGGAACCTGTATTCCCCAGAACCCTCCGCTGATGGGGCCAAAGGTACCAGAAGTTTTGTATATCCCCTTAATTATGAATTAAACGAGTCCACGCTCCAAAGTTATGATCGCGACTATACTATTCAACCCCATGCTATAATTAAAGTGTTCGTCGCCATCATCATATTAGAACTGGTTGAATCATTCATATACACCTTCAGATAAGACTGGCAGTATTTTTTTTAGGTGTCATTTAAGCTTATATTTAATATATTGTGCATATATAGAATATGAGAATGACTTAACATTTTTTATGCGACGCTTATTCAGTATTATCACAAACAATTAAAGTGCGGTATTTAAAACAATGTTACCTGCAAATAACTGTCTTATTTTTTATAACTATATATTCTTGCTTGTCTTTTGTGATGTTAGCAAGAATGTATTATATAGTATAACTTAGGGTTTCTGTTATTTACTACATTATTTTGTTTTACTTAGGTATTATTCACCTTAAATGATTATGATTTTTTTTCAAATATCGTTTGATCCTACGTACTGGACAATACTTCTACCAGTCATGTAATACGGGGTGTTATGGCCTTTTCCGAATTTCTTTTTTGTATACAATTTACCACTTTTGTTGATTTTGCGGCTATCTCTTTAAATATAAGTCTTTGTTTCGTATAAATTTATTGAAAAAGGTATAAGTATAGTTTTTTTTTTTTGAAGATAGTAAACTAGCTATTAACTGTACTTGTTATGTTTAGATATGTTATTACTTAGAGCTACAAAATTGTTGTAGATGTCCGTATGCATTTTTAATAGTTATTCCACATCGTACACGATTAGAGCCGTTATGCGTCGACAGGTTGTGAATTCACGTCGCCGCAGGGACACGTGCAATCGTTTGCAGACCAAACCTTCCAGTCCATGAAGAGCAAGGAAGTCCGCGACGCTGGCTCTCCCCCCAAGGAGTTCACTTACCGCGGCCAAGGTGCCCACGACCGTCCAGCTCTTTAACCCTCACTAACTCGCTTCATAACTCGTAACAACGGTTTGGGGCACGCATATACCCATATTATCAATTCACAGTGAAATCAAAGCTATCTTAATATGTTTTCAGAGCTGAAGGATCTCTCAAATGCTGGATGGAATGTGGAATCAGAAGACATGACCACGGACGACGGTCACACTCATGTAAAGTCTGTCAATGCGAACATCGAAGGCCGGTACGACGTGGAAGGCGGGAAGGGAAAGTTCGCAGCAGTCGACCATCACACTCAAGCTGTAACCGAGTACCACGATGAGAATTCTAGCCTGAAGCGCAACGAGAGTTCCTCGAAAACCGCTGCTCACGAACACGTGGAGCGCAAAACTGACGACGGCTCCCACTTCTCTTCGACGACCAGCTCCTCCTCGACCTCTAAATACCAGCAAGTGTCGACGAAAAATGAAACAGTGCCATATACTGAAGACTGTGACCAACGAACTACCAACACGAACAGGAATGAACATCAGACTAGAGATAACTATGAACAGACGCTTAGAAGTAATGATGACCATGGTGAGTTGATGTCAAGGAAGGTGGAATACCCTGATGAGAATACAAAAGTTATTGTTGAGACACGACGTTTGCCTGACGGAACAAGAGTGACTAGTACTCGCCGAGAGTTCCGTGTTCCCGTGCAAAGTAAACGTTCTGAGCACCACTCACAGTCGAGGACTGAAAATAAATATAGCACATCGCATAACACCAATCAAACAGAATCTTACAAGACAATTCGCCACACCGACAGTACAGTTAAAGACATCGTCGACTCTCAAAGGAACGTTGATAACTATGATTTCAAGAAACATATTATCGATGATGATTTTTCCGAAACCCAAAGTGTTAGAAATTATGAAACTAACGTTACTAAAAAATTAATTGATTCCACAAATGATGACAACTACTCAACTACGTCTCGCCACGAGACCAGTAGAGTAAGCAAAAAAAAAATTGATAATTCAAATAATGACGACGACTATTCGGTTAATCGTTATGAAAAAATTAACAGAGAAATTATTGATCGCAAAGAATCCGAAAATGTAGATTTTCAAACCATACGCCAAGAAACTAATAAACAAGTGATCGACAATTCAGAGTGTGATGAAGATTATTCTAAAACTGTGCGATATGTGACAAAAATAAACAAAGTCACCGATGATAATAATTATGACAGATGTCCGAACAAAAGCCCCGAAGGGTTTGATGATATTGACCGACGTGAAATTACCATTACACGAGACGTAAAGAATACCAGGAATGCTGAGGATAAAATTCGCAAAAATAAAAAAGATACTAAAGAACACATAATTGATCGTAAAACAACAACTGACCAGTACCAAACAACTTATCAAACTGACTACGCCGATAAAAAGATTAGTACTGATTGGAGCCCCAGTCACCAAGCATGGGCTAGCACACTTCGCTCTGACACTCCATCTACGACTCGGCCATCAACACGAGCTTCGTCTCCTGGTAGTAGAACCCATAAATCTAGTACATCATCTCTGAGAAGCAGCGTTAGTCCAGATAAAACCTTTAGGAAACCATCAAGCCGTGGCACTAGCCCCAGTAAGATTGATCGCTATTCTCCATCTCGTACTATCACTGACAGATATTCCAGCACTCATTCCACACATACTGTTACAGAGGTTAAATCTATAAAGCACACTGGTTCTGATGGTAGACCACCAACCGGCCGCTCTCCTACTCGGCCCGGTTACAGCCCTGAAAGAAAGCTACAGGATCGAAAAAGGCCAAGTGTAAGCCCAGAAAAACGACTTCATGATCATAATAAAACACCTAGTGCTAGTCCTGAAAGAAAACCTCTACCCAAGTCTAGTGATACTTCCTATCGATCATCTGAAGTGCCGACAGTAACACGCCAAAATCTTGATAGAAAGCCGGGTAACCAACACACCAACGCGAAGCCTGGTGATTCCATACATACTCGCACGAAATCTCCACAAAAGTTGGTTTCAGATAGACAGCCAAGTGGTCGTACAAACGATTCCTCAAGACATAGTCCAAGTCCAGATAGAAAAGGTGGCTTTCATACACCAATAGACCGTCGCTCGAGTCCCTCAACTGATGTCACTAGAACCACATCGCCTACTAGACCTTATTATCCGGATGACACACAAAAAAGGCCAAGCGTTAGTCCTGACAGAAGGCCAGGATATAAGTTATCTAATGTCCAGTCTGAAAAAACGACAGATAGAAATCTACCGAGGCAAAGTACGAGCCCTGACAAACAACCAAATTATATGAAGCCAACTGCTGCCAGTCAACAATCTGAAAATCTTAAGACACCGACAAAGCTAGACGACAGTACTAATTTCAAAGTTTCAGATACTTGCGGACCTCAAGATCGCACTAGAACTTCTAAAGTTAACGAAGATCATTATAGATTTATTAGTGAGGAAACAAAGATGTATGAAAACACTGATAAGGTAGTTACTGATAAGAGAAGTAATAAATCTGTACCTGATGGTTTAAAATCTAACGACAAGAGCCCTTCTATGATTAGAAAGATAACCAAGGAAGTGACTCCCGATCACGAAAAAATTGGTCATGGCAATGAGCCTGTTGTCCAGTCTGCACACACTTCATTCACAGTTTATGATGATGAGTTTAATTCCACAAATGTTGTAACAACAACAAGCAAAAGACACGATATTATCGAAGATATGACTACTCATACAATAAAACCTAAAGATGTATTGAACCTTGAGCATGATAAAGAGCCTTCTCTAAACAAATACGGCACCTATGATACAAAAAGCAAAGATCCATCTAAACCTCAATCATATAGAGAACCTTCTCCTACTAAATATACAACTTCTGACATGAAACATCCACAAGATGAAGTCAAAAATCACACACCCAAAGACAAGGATTCACCCAAACCTCAGTTACATAGAGAACCTTCTCCTAATAAGTATGGAACTTATGACAAGAAACATCCACAAGATGAAGTCAAAAATCAAACACCTAAAGACAAGGATTCACCCAAACCTCAGTTACATAGAGAACCTTCTCCGAATAAGTATGGAACTTATGACAAGAAACATCCACAAGATGAAGTAAAAAATCAGACACCTAAGGACAAGGGTTCACCCAAACCTCAGTTACATAGAGAACCTTCTCCTACTAAGTGTGTAACTTATGACAAGAAACATCCACAAGATGAAGTCAAAAATCAGACACCTAAGGACAAGGATACAACAAAATCTCAACCACATAGAGAACCGTCTCCTGCTAAATATGAAACTTATAACAAGAAACATCCTCAACACGAAATCAAAAATCAGACACCCAACAACAAGGATTCACCCAAACCTCAATCGCATAGAGAACCTTCTCCTAATAAGTATGGAACTTATGACAAGAAACATCCACAAGATGAAGTCAAAAATCAGACACCTAAAGACAAGGATTCACCCAAACCTCAGTTACATAGAGAACCTTCTCCGACTAAGTATGGAACTTATGACAAGAAACATCCCCAAGATGAATTAAAAAATCAGACACCTAAGGACAAGGGTTCATCCAAACCTCAGTTACATAGAGAACCTTCTCCTACTAAGTGTGTAACTTCTGACAAGAAACATCCACATGATGAAGTCAAAAATCAGACCCCAGATAACAAGGATACAACAAAATCTCAACCACATAGAGAACCGTCTCCTGCTAAATATGAAACTTATAACAAGAAACATCCTCAACACGAAATCAAAAATCAGACTCTCAAAGACAAGGATTCACCCAAACCTCAGTTACATAGAGAACCTTCTCCTACTAAGTATACAACTTCTGACAAGAAACATCCACATGATGAAGTGAAAGATCAGACACTCAAAGATAAGGATTCACACAGACCTCAACTACATAGGGAATCTTCTACTAAGTTTGGAACTTACGACAAGAAATATACCCAAGACGAAATCAAAAATCAGACACAAAAAGACAAGGATGCTACCCAAACTCAACCATCTAGAGAACCATCCCCTACTAAGGATGGAACTTATGACAAGAAACATCCACAAGATAAAGTCAAAAATAACACACCTAAAGATAAGAATTCACACAAACCTCATCCAGATAGAGAACCTTCACCTACTAAGTATGATACTTATAATAGAAAACACCCACATGATGAGTTTAAAGATCGCATATCTCCAGACAAGTCTTCTCCTAAGAGATCGAGTACACCTCAGAGAGAAGTATCTCCTACAAAACATAGCACAAACTTGCCTTCGAATAAAAATAAATCTCCTAGAGACGCTCCCAGAATACCTGATGAACAAACTGCTGTTTTCGAAGAAGATACTATAATAATCAGAAACGAACGAAAAGATACAAAATACGATTCTCTAACACGACGAGAAAAAAACACAAAAATAACATCTGTACAACCATCGTCACCTTCGAAGAAGGTACCTAGAGATAGCACATCTCCTGCAAAATCACCTACAAAAGACAGTAAATATAAGCACACTACTGAATTTCTTGAAACCGAAAGATCAATCAATGACTCAAATAAAAATACGCTTGCTAAAGGTCACCCCAGACAACTTGTTACTCCTTCATCCAGCCCAACTAGGAAACCAAAACCTGAAATTGAACCTTCGACAGGACAAAGTTCTCCTACAACATCTGTTAGTGGGTTTGTCTACTATGGATCTCCACCTCGTGACAAAACAGAAGTAACAGATTTGGATGATCAAAAACACGGTACTGAATTGACAACAACAAAAATATATAAAACACACGAGAGACCCGACACACTTGATATGCACCGTACACCATCTCCCTCTAAAGTACCTTGCAGGTCTCCATCACCTGAGAAAGTTGCCGCTTCACCAAAAAATAGTCTTCCCAGAAAAAGTTCTCTTAAAAAGCCTTCAGAACCTTACCAATCTTCACCCGCAGAAAAACCTCCAACTAACTTCTGTGTATCTCCATCTGATGAGCAGGATCACACACATCACAAAATTGTAAGGAAAGATGAACTTGAACCAAAAGGTGTTAATGCGTCTAAGCCTAAGCCGCTATTAGAAAGACGTGAGACTTACGAGGATCGCTGCAAAAAGATTCTTGGTATGATTGATATAAAGGAAAATATAACCAAAGAAACAATACATACGCATGAGAAACATGCTAACTTGCGTTCTCCTAGTATGTCTCCTCGTGAAAATTCCGTTCCAAGAGATAATAGTTCACCATTTAGAGACCATGTGATGAAAAATAATACTAAAGAAGTAACTGATTTCATTAGTCATGAAAAAGAAAGCATTGTTAATGTCACACACCAGGATAATATAATGCATGACGCAAAATATAAAACTCCAAGAGATAGCTCTCCAACTAAGCTTCAAGATATAATTACAGTAACTAAATCAGTAGATGATTACAACATAACAAAGAAGTTGAAGGAAAGCATGGAAAGAGAATTGAACCCTGAACGGCTTGAGAATAAACCATCTGATAAATATACTCATCCTGATAATAGTTTTGAAAAAACATGTGAAGTCATAAAATCTAAAATAACAAGAGATACGCGACCTGATTTCATTACAGACAAGCATCCTAAACATGATTTGCCTGTGAGCGATATAGACAGTCCTGATATGAGACATGTTTCTAAACAAGTTTCGCAAACAAAAATAGATATTAACGCGCCTACTGATAAAGATTCTAGAGAGCCATTCTCCTCAAGACCCAACCTTAGCCCTGAACGAAAACCAGATTATACGAAAACGACTACTGTAACTTCTAAGTACACTACATCGTCAATTGAAGATATGGGAGAAGCTACAATTACAACTGATGAAAAGAATTATGTTTCCATGAAGCCTGTAGAATCGCCCACTCGAAAATCTAAAGACGAGGAGCTAAGATCCATTTCACCCACAAAACATGTCCCCAAAGAAGATATTTCTAAGAGAGGCATTTCTCCTGCAAACATTCTCCCAAAGAAGAAACAAGAAGCATCTCCTGATAAGTCTGTAATTATTCCTGGTTATATGAGAACCACTGCCAGTGTGACAACAAAATATGATACTAACGAAAAATATAATATTCAGGAGACAACTATATCAACGGAAGAAGAAAATGTTCCTAGAAAGTCTTCCAAATCCCCTAGTCGTAAAACTCAAGACAACGAGGAACCAGTTTCTAATATTCTATCCAAACAGAAAAGGCATCCAGAGGATCTAAGCCCTGAGAAGAAGTCCAAACATGAAAAATCTTCGTCATCTCCAAAAGATATTGTATCAAAGAGCCCTGAACCGAAAACTCTTCGTGAACTATCTCCAACTAAATCTGATAAAATTCCTGAATACTCTAAAACAAAAGATAAATTTATAACTAAAAAAGATACGTCTACTACGGTGGATATAAATGAGACAAATAAATTTAAAACCGTGAATGAGACATATCCAGATAGATCATCAGAATCACCAACACGTATAAACCCAGATCAAAACTACGGTAGACCTAAAACAATTGACAAAAGACCATCGTTATCACCAACTGACGACTTTCCATTGAAGACACCTACCAACAGACATCTCGAGGATTCATCTCCTACTAGTCCTAGCAAAACTCCGGGATACATGAAAACTACAACTGCTGTTACAGCAAAACATGACGCAGTTTCAGCTACTGAAGATTTTGGAAAAATGACTGAAAAGCAACGCTCTTCGTCCAGAACATCAAAATCTCCAACATGCCAAGTTGATCATACTGAATACACTTCATATGCTAAAGATAACCTATCGGTTAGAGACAGTTTGAGCCCGGAACGAAAACCAGCGTATCCCCGGCTATCTACACCAACTCAGGATTCTGCAAGTACAGGTCCAGGTGTAAGAACCCTCGACAATGCTTCTTCTCCTACGAGATTTGATGAAACATCTGGGTACATGAAAACCACAACCACATACTCGACAAAATATAACACCATGGACCATACAGGTAAAATATTATCATCACAAACAGTTGATGAAAAACGCCCAAGGTCTTCGGTATCGCCTATTCAATTTAAAGATGATCAAAATAAGCCTACGCCTGAATATTTTAGAACCACTTCTCCATCAAGACCTACATATACAAAAGATAGCAGTACACCTTTGAGAAATAGTCTTAGTCCAGAAAGAAAACCGAAACATCAACGCCCAACAACACATCAAGAAGATCATACACAAGTATCTGAAGATGAATTCCCTGACAAATCTTCTCCATCTAGAAAAATTCCGAGCTATATGAAGACTACAACTTCATTCACAACCAAGCATGGCACTAATATATCTTCAGAAGATGTAGATGAAACTATAATATCCAAAATAAAACATGAGAAACAGCCAAATAAAAATTATTCACAACCTCGTTATGTCAATGAGCACCCTAAAACGACTGCTGAATACCCCAGGACAACCTCACCTTCAAAATCGAGATACCCTGAAGATTCCACTAATAAACCTGAGAAAATCCCTGGTTACATGATGACTACAACTACATTTACAGCTAAAAATGATACTGTAGAAGAAACTCAGAATTCTAAATCCATAGAGAAGAAACCAAGACTTTCAGAATCGCCTACAAAACCTAATGAAGAATTAACTGAGCCTGACCGTAACCGAACGACGTCATCATCAAGGCCATTTTCATATCTCGATGTAAAGTGCCCGGAAGGAGATAGCTTTAGTCCTGAACGGAAACCGGGTTATACAGATACTCCTACGAGAAAAAGTGATAATAGCTATATAAAAGAAACATCGCCTATAAGAGAAGATACAACAATGATAGTTACAAATACTGTAACTAGGCACGACACCACATCCATGAAAGAGGAAACTATTTCATCTAAAACTACTAATAAGAAACAACCGACATCACAATCCCCAACTCGTAAGTCTAAAGAACACCCAAAATCTAGTCCACCCTATGCGACAGAAAATTTACCATACACTACTAGACAACCTGAATTGAAATCACCTACAAGTATCAGTGCAAGTCCTGAAAAAAATATAGTACTTGAACAATTTACAGCTCCACATGACGAGAATTCAAAAAAGAAACCAGGAGATAAACATCCACACAACACGTTTCCATCTACGACTGATAATACACCAGGATATATGAAGACCACTACATCTATTACATCTAAATATGATACATCTATAGAGACGGACAATATTGTAGAAACGGTTAAAACAACATCTACTCTTCATACAATTGATAAGTCTAAAGCTACTATAGAACAGCCAAGATCTACATCTCCTTCTAAACCTATACATACTAAAAAACATGAAACTCCTGAACGAAAACTAGGAGAACCTGAGGACGACATGCCTGTAGCAAACGATAGAATTTCAGATAAAATAAAAAATACATATACGAAAACTAAACACACTGATGTAGAAGATAATGTTAAATTAAAAACAACTGAAAAAAAACAACCATCAAAACTAGCTGCATCACCAACGTCTAAAATTTCAAAAGATACATTTTCTAAACCTGTATCAGGCCAAACTAGAACTGTATCACCAACAAAGCTTAATCCTAAGACTGGTTCCTCTGTAAACAAGCCAGGGCTGCAGCAACCCTCTGTTACACAAGATATTCCAGTGAAAAAACCAGCTACAGGGGACAAACATGCAAAGATTTCTTCTCCAAGTAAACCCGAAAAGATCAAACTTTACATGCAACCAACTTCGTCGGTCATATACCCACACGAGACTGCTTCAGAAGACGATATTGAAGAGTTAGTTATACCAGAAACTGTAGAAAAGCATCCATCATTAAAACCAAGTACTTCACCGACAAGGTGTGTGCCTGAAGAACCAATAAAACCTGAACATTTTAACAAACCTGAAGAACCCAGACAACTTCGTACTCCTTCTCCTATTAAGAAATTGAGCAGAATGACAGACAACACCATTGATTTTATAGTATCCGAGAGAGAGCAAGAAGTTTTACATAAAGTTAAAAAATCATTGCGAAAATTGTCACCAGAACGAAAAGATAGATCACCTAGCCCTGAAAAGAGTCCCACTAAAACAACAACTACTTTACATGAGCTAAATATTAAAAAAACAATCGAAGGTCGAGAACTTATAACAAATGAAATAACGGAAACTACTGACGAAGTGGTCAGGATCCATGCCACGCATTCTAAACCTAAAGATCAAAAACTTAAAGAACCAAAAGTTACTGGTAAACCACGTACTGTTTCTCCGACTAAAAAGCCAGGGTCTCATAGCCCTACAAAAGTGGATAAGAGTCCAGAATCTCCAACTAAATCGAGGAGTATATCTCCTAGGAAGCCCATTGCTGAACGTCCACAGTCACCTCAAGTGCTTAAGATAGCCAGTACAAAGCCTAAAGAGCAAACACCCATTTACATGACACGAAAACCTACACCGGTAACAATAACATCTACGAAAATTGAGAAAGCTATTACAATGGATGTGAAAAAAGCTATAGGTAATGCTAAACAAAATATAACTAAAACCACAGTGAAAGCAACAGCGAGTAAATTTATGTCACCTACAACTAAGGATGAACCAGAGCCAAAACGGGTACCAACTCCTAAAGGCATTAAAGAGTATCCTCAAAAAGATACCAACACAAAAATTAGTCGTACGACCAGTGACACTATTTTGAAATCTAAGAAAACATCGCCACAACGTATGAAGTCTAAACCTGAAATTCAAGTAAACGATTTATCCACCTCAAAAACTCCTAAATCTCCGAAATGTGCTAGAGAATCTCAACCAAAATTCCCAAGCAAACCGAAGTCAGCAACATCTTTAAATACGTCAACTGACGAGGATGACATCATCATAGACGTGCAACAGTCGAAATCATCACGTGAAAATTCTCCAGACCGCATATGTCCTACACCTGTTAATTTCTCAGATGACGTTGGTACGCCAAGGTTCCCTGATCAAGTGAGTGAACCAGATGATGACTTGCGCAGACGAACCCATAATACGATCCACGAGACTGAGTCTTTAGTAGATGATATCGTTGAAATATGTGAGGACGATGAACTGTTTGTTAAAAGAACTAACGTAAAAGAAATTTCTGAGTATGATGAAAGTCTTCTCAGTGTACACGATAAAGTTTCAAAGTTTACAAACAAAATAGAAACTGTAACAAAACCAAAAGATACCACCGCGACCTTTAAGGATACCGAAATAAAAAGTCACTCTGATTTTCTCGACCAGGATTTAAAATCCGATGAATGCCTACTATCTGTGTCTGAAAAAGTTGATAAATTTGCAAAAAGGCCTCATGATACTAGAGATAGCAAAAGCCCTTCCCGTAGAATTGTCGACGAGTATGACAAACACACTATTTACCAGGATGACTATACAAAGTTGAGTGTGAATGACAAAGCACATTTATTTGTAGAAACAGCTGAAAATATCAAAACAATAAAAACAAAACCTGCGCAGAGAGTGGAACGACCCGACTTAAGCAATGTAGATGAATCATTAAAAAGTGACGACTGTTTACTCAGCGTTTCTGATAAAGTGAATAAATTTGTTAAAACAGCCGAACAGTTTCTCACAGAGACGCATGAAATGGACGAGAAAGACAAGAAAATTAAAGAACAACACGATAAAATTATGAGGCAAATTGTTGGAAATTATGACGAGGAAACTATAGAAAGCACCAAATATATTGATGAAGCAGTAACTGAAACTATAGTCCAAGATGGTAACGATTCCTCTGACCATTGTGAAGAACATCCGCGACTGAGTACCAAGCCCGATCGACAGACACCATCGCTCCCTAAGGACAAAGAGTTCAATACTCCCAACCTAAAACCCACAGGCCGTGCACCTCCTGTCAAGATAACGACACTACGTAGTAGCGAGGCTGTCAAAAAAGCCAAAGCTTTGTTCGAGAACATAGCATCTACTACTACGAAGAAAACGGAAAAAACTCGTAAACCAACTGCTAAGTTGACAGACATCGGTGTTAAAAAAATAACGACTTCGGACAAACCTACCTCTTCTACTCCCACTGTTGAAGATTCCACTTCTAACGTACCGGACTTGCATGCTGAAGTCGATTACATGTCTCATGATCACAAAGAACCCGCAACAGTCGAAACAACTAAACGAGTTCATGATATTAGACATCGTATTAGTCCTAGTCGTATTGTAACTCAATCGCCTGAAAGGTCGCGATCTACATCACCATTGCGACACACGGTTGAAACAACCACCACTAAAACAGTTGTGTTAAAACATTCAAATGAGCCAGAATCGGACACTCCACGACATCACCCTGAGATCGATAAATCGGATAAGGTACCTGGTTACTTACGGCCAACAAAAACAAGTCAAATTAAGGAAGAAAAAGTAGTCGGGGACACCGAAGTTAGCAGTCGACGGGGTAGCGGTAAGTTTGGAGTGGAGCTACGGAGAACAAGTGTCGATCGAACAACTCCCACAGGTGAGAGGCGACGTAGCATCGAACATCCCTGCATTGAAGACATCTTTGATCTGGATCTCTTGGAACAAATGGTTGGTAAATGCTCTCTATGCATACTTATAATTTTCTTATCTGTTTCAATAACCTGCTTATTCATTTAATCATTTTCAGTTGGAAAAGGTCACGGGCTACGAACAGAGACGACGCATTCGAACCCAAATAAGAGTGGCCAGAAAAGGCAATGAAAGCATCACTTTTACTAAAACTACTAAAACAACATTAAATGTGCCGAAAAGTAAATCGTCTGATTCGCCGAAATCTCCTGAACGGTCACCTAAATCTCCACAAAAGACATTATCTCCTGACCGTAAATCCACCACAAATAAAGCACCCAGTCAACCGAGAGAAGTTATATTCACTAATGGACACAACAAAGAAACGGTTGAAAAGACGCGTACTCAGCGACATGCAAGCCCAGAGAAAGTAGCTCCAAAATCTACTCCTAAAAGTTCTGCTCACCAACCTCATGTAGAAAAGAAGACTCGTCCTCAATCACCCACCAAAACAACTATAAAACCCAAGTCAAACCGTTTCAACGAGTACGCATCCGCTTATATGAAAAAGGTTGGGTTGAACGAAACAACTAAACCCAAAACTGTTGATACCAAGAAATCTGATGTCCGTAAGACCACGAAACAAGTCGAAGAGCACAGAACAGTCGAGCAACACTCCTCTTCTAAATCGTTCACGGAGAAAACTTCATCCAGAGACGTCATAGAAACAGAGGAACTGTATGGGAAAAGGTCTCCTTCTCCCGAGAAGAAACAGAGTCCTGTACGAAAAACAAGTATATTGAGACAGGAACGATCACCAAGCCCCGAAGTATTACGCCGAAAATCGGACACAACACACACGGAAACAACTATTAAGACCGTATATGATGTTGACAAAACGATTCAGCCTAAAGTAATCCAGGAAGAAAAGCCATCTTGGGTAACGAACAGAAACTTGAAGAAGATCACACCAGAGGCACGCACGATTGGTTCGAAAAAAGTGGAACCCGAGAAACCCAAATACCGAGCGGCGAGTCCTTCCAAAGTAATTTCGAAGCCTTTGGATGCCATCACCTCGAGCTACGGACCTGGACCTCTCGATTCTGACGGGAAACCATTGTTCGGCATCAAAGCTTTGCGTAACACTAGCAGCAACTACCAAGGTAAACAAACTCTTTATTTAGAATTCATCAACTGTAAAATAAATTAGGCAGTCATAAGGACTGCCGATAGAAGTGAAAAAAGAATGGAATAACTGTGTTCTTTTTTAAATCTTTGAATCGCTTATAGTATAAATCACTTAAATTTAATAATTTGTAAGTTGACATTATTATCATTTGTCTCACATCTATTGGCACTCCGAATAATAATTATATATATTTATTTATAGAGTTTATTAATTCATCAAAATCTCAATATCACATGTACAAAGTCCGCCATACTACGCGTCGCTAGTCTGACGCAAGCCGCGCAAGCACAATACGGTCGATTACGCTTACTAGCATGTCATGACGCGAAATTACTAGTTTATCTCCTGTCACAAAAATACTACTCAACGCGGCTAAAGTTTTCACTTCAAAAACATAAAAAAAACGTGAACTTTATTTGACATCATGTTTGTTGCACATTTGAATATTACTACTAGTTAGTGCCCTCGACTACGCTCTTCTGAAAGTTGATTTTGATGTTTCATGAGAACTACATGTTTTATCGTGATTGAGAGTGGATATTCCTTTTTTTTAAATTATAATTTTCTCATTACTACTTAACTAAAATACGACACTAAGGAAAAGTGCATAGATAAGGACTCTAAGAGGTCTACACGTTAACCACTGAGCTATCATCGCTTAAACTACTTTGTTAGGTAGTTAAACCTCTGGTTTCTACACGACAAAGCGTTGGAATATAACCTCGGTTAATATTATAAATATATTGTAATTTAGTTCCAAATATATATATTACACATTGTATTCGTAGTTCAATAAACTATGGCAAAGCACACGTGGAATCATTCAATCAAATGTTTAAACAACTGAGGTGAGTAGCACCGTTCGAACAAAGGTGACAAATAAACGTAGCGCCTTTTCGTAAACGACATATTAAAACTGATTTAGCATTAAAATATTTCTTGATAGGTAAATTTATCAGTTTCTCGTCACATAATTTATTCTTTCTTCCGACTATTCCATATCATTTTTATTATATTGGTAAATATTTATAAGAATCTGATTACATATTCATATGGTGACTTGTATTGCATTTTAATATATTTTTTTACTTCTGTTCATATAAATACGATTCAACAAAATCGAAAGATCAGTCATTTTAAAAGGTAAAAGTAACGTTTTTAAAACAATGTTTTTTTTATTATCTCATATGTTTGTATAATATCTTAAGACTTTTGTGATAAATTTTGAAACAAATCTAAGAACATGTAACGAAAATTTTTAATTATTTTTATGTAATTGGCAAGTGTCATATTAACATTATTGGGTTAAAGCCTTTTCAACTTCATAATTCTATATAATTGTCTTTTCATTATAATCAAGACATCGTTATCTCGTTTTTGGAGTCACATAATCTTATGAGCACTTGTTATTATTTCCATATATTTCCCAGTGAAAGGTACCGTGATTCGGCAAGAGTTCCACTCGCGCAACGGCGGTGAACCTGAGGGTACAGTGTCTGTTACCGCATACTCGACGGAACCCGAGGAGTTGGAGAAACTGCTGGAGTCGCAAGGGGCGCCGCCGTCGCGCATCCATGGCCTCGCCGCTATCACCACCACCAGGAAGTTTGGAGGAGACACGGGCACCACTATCCATCAGGCGCATGGCGTAAGTTATTATAACTGAACTAACTTCAAACTTTATTATATGTTTATTATGATATAATTTGCGGCATCAATGAATGAAAATATAATAAGTAACCCTGTAATAACTGTTATATAAATAATAACTGTTCCGTGTTGATGCAAAGTTTATCCCTCCATTGTTAATTCATTTCAAATCATAAAACACGGCATAACATTCTCCCGCGCTCCGCACATAATCGTATATTTAAAACTACAATATCAGAGTCGAGAAATAAAGAAAAATATAAAATACGAAGAAGTTCAATACATATTAAGTAGTGATGCAACGGATATGACGGAAGAAAAAGAACAAGATGTCAAAATAAAATCTTACCCGAACCGGAAACAGAAAAGCATGCGGAAGCGAACTACCAATATTATGAAAATTTTGTAAATTTTTTGAAAAAGTATCGTTTTTTATTCAATTAATTTTTAGGATTACATAACAGTAAATGATATTTTATGAAAAGTAAGTTAGGTGCTTCCTCTCCTAACAATCTCCTCCGGCGTTCTTCATAAATTATAATAGCTCCAGTAGATAATTTTTAACTGATTACGCTGCTAGCAGGAGCTGAGAAATACTGGCACACTGTCGGCAAAAGATGATAGTATTGGTGTGCATTTAATTTCCTTCACATAAGGGGACCCTCATTTAGTGGTGATCGGTTTATAATTAACATATTAATATTCCCATTAAATTTCCGTTATAAGAGTCGCGGAAGAAGACGCATAGGTCTGTTGCATCACTAATATTAAGGTTCTTCATAAATGTGTAGTATATAATGAAGTATATTTTATTTTTTCAATAGGTATTTAATGTATATTTATCGATTCAAGTTTGTATTTAAGGCGAAGTGTGTTAATGGAAATTTTCACCGTTTAATATTATTTCGTAAAACATATTACTGTAATCCTATTAATTGATTATCATTTTACAATAATTTCAATTTTAAAGGCAAAGTTAATGATTAGTTAATTGATGACATCCGTTTATAATACTACAATAATTAAATATGGTATTTTTAATTGTATTTGCCAAATAAATATACTACGTATGGATGATCTTTACTAAGTTACAACTTTCAAAATAAATATTGTTACTATAAAATTCAACAAACATACTTTATTTGCAGTAATTATTATCTTTATTTGATCTAAGACTAATGATCGTTTAGTGGTTGAAATTCGACCATTAATCATTATTTATTTATGTTCGTACGTTGTTGATTTTTCTATATTTTTTCTGAATTTTGTTTTATGCATTAATTCTCGATTTATTGTAATATATAATACCGGTAACATAGGGATTTAGAAATACTGAGAGCGACTGTTTGACTACGAACTAATGTTTTACTTTTGACTGTTTAACATCTATGTAAACTATGAATGTTTTATTGTATGTCACTTCATGTGCTTCTAACATATAAAATACATACAATATATCATTGAACACTTCTTTGCCCTTTGAATTTTCTCTTCAATTTTACACGAATCATGCAATATGTTTAAATAGGACTACAAAGCTTTTTCATCGCATATTAATATATAGATTTTACCAAGTGATATAAACGCATATGGGGACAATATTTTTATGTATAAATTCCTTTGGTTCATACTGTATCTTGAACCGTTTGATGCATTTTTACATAAAAATTATAATTAGAGTTGTTTTAACCGTAGGAATAATGTGGGCCATCGTATAATACTTATGTAGTATGTCCCGAAACAAAGACTATTATTATTATCGGGTGTTTTGGTTTTCTTTAGTAACTATTGTAATTCGTAAAATACATAGTATTATATAAATTAATAAACCTAATAAATATCTTTCTTGACGATATTTTATCTCGTTGTTTTTAGAAAGATGAACGCGCTGTGTTAGAACAATTCACTCACAGCGACCGTCGTGTATCGGACTTTGACTCAGAAGCGCAGGATGATATTTTCGAAAAGATTTCTGAAACCAGGCGGACCACTGTCGAAGAATTGGAAGCACCCGAGGACATGGGAGAGACTGTATACAGAGAGGAGACCACGAGGGAGTCCAGGGACGATGGTAACCTTCACGAAGTGAAAGAGAGAGTAGAAATAGTCGGAGATAAGAAAACAGTGAGAAAGAGCTCGGTGAAGTCGCTGACCGAAAAGTACATTAAGAGCGCCAGTAAGTTTTTTTAACCTATACACATATGTAATAAGAAAGTAAATCTAACGTGTCTGTACTTTTAGATTTTTGTGAAAAAAATTATTCAAGGTGTTTAGAAATAAGTAATAAAATACTTTTCAACCATTTTTAGAAATGTCCGACTGTGTGTCTGTCGGTTTGTTTGTTTACAATATAACCTCAGAAAAATCATAAAGCATATCCTCTAGTAACATTTTGTTTAATCGGTCTATCAAAAATCATTGTAATTGAAATGACGACGCGACTTAATTACGAGAGGAAAGTAAATATGTAAATTCACTTATTATATTCAGATGATTTTATTCATCACTGTTTTTTTTTACATAATGTTCCACGCGGACGGTCTCGTGGCTACAGCTAGTTTATACTAATATTGTAAAGAGGTACAATTTGTGAGTTTGGATGTTCGAGGATCCGATGCTGAAAATTCTTTCAATGTTGGAAAAGTATATTATTAGATATATTAGATACATAGAAGACATCTATGGCCAATACGTATATATAGGATAGTTTTTATATCAATTGCAGGCTTATTTAGTAAAAAACTTCGCATACAAACTAGATATATGTATGAGTGGGCCCTTGGATAATTTGGATCCACAATTAAACCCGGTAGGTATCGCTGAAATCAGGTTCTAAGTTTTTTTATATTCGCGTTTGGAAATACAATTGGAACCGCTAATATCATATTTGGCGCAGATGACGTTTCGTGGGTCAGCTAGTCTATATATATATATAGTTAAAATTGATGTATCTATGGTTTGTCCTGGCTAATCTTGGAAAGGGTACAACCTTACTATGACAAGGTTTTTGCAGATAGACTGAGAGCTTCTGGAAAGTATTGTCCAAGTTACTCATCATTATGCTTTTCCACAGAGTCTAGTAGGTATTAATGATAAAATTTAGAAGAGATAACGTAAGTTACGTAAAAGTATTATAGGGGGTTACAAACATCTCACAAATGATCCAAATAAGAGTTATATACGTTCGATAACTCCCGCGGAATAACATAACATTTATCCTAAAGAAGTTTAGGACGCAACTTATGTTTTAATGTTTGCGAATGTATTTCGCAGTCGCGTCGGCTCAATCCTCTGATATTTCTTAACAAAAAAGACGCTTAAATAAACACATAATATGCAAGAATCATTAAGAGTTAATGATAATTTTTGGAAATAAAAACGACATTAGCTTTAAAGTTACGCGTTAAACTGACTTTTATAACAGTATTATCCAAACGAAACGTTCGAATGCAAATCAGTATGGACATTAGAATTTCACGAGAATCCACTCGAATCGAGTGGTTTCTGGCGTTAAGTGTATGTACATCGTATACTTTCTTTATGTTCGCATGTCGCATTTACGTTCACGGTCGGCGTCGATCCTTACATAATAACTTTCATACGATACATTTAGACGTCGCAATCAGATTCTGTTTGCAGTAAACTTGTGACTCCACAACCGACACTACCTTAACTGTTAACATGTTCCAAGAATACGTCGATATTATAAAAATGATAAAAAGTGAGTGCTTGCTTAAGTGTATTAAACTTTTTGATAATTTTAGCCGTCAGAGTATACTGATTCGATTCCCGTCCGATGTTTTATGTTGCGGTTATACCGATTTTTAGTTTCCCGGGTTTTCAAATTTTTCTTGCTATGTTTAGTGCTTATTATATAGTCAATAATATTATTAAAATGTTGACAGTGTTGTTACGGCATTAATAAATTGTTATAAAAGACAAAATAAGATATAATATTTGTTTAAATTATAATGCATAAATTATTGTGTATATTGTGATTTTAAAACAAAGGAATTTGTTTTGAAGGATTTCAAAACAAATTCTCCTTTTTTAATATATAATTGTATATGCACGATTCATTCAGAAACTACAGGTGCTATTTTTTTTTACTTTAGTAAGCCATAGACTTTTGTTTTGTTTAAGTTAGGTGTTTTTAAATCTTTTTTTTTTACTTAGGAATTAAATTAATTCACGTAACGAGTAATGAACATAACATTTTACTCATTGTTTTTTTCTTTTCTCATAGTAATATTTTGTACAATTTTACTTTAGCTTATTGTTCATTATTTCTTTAACTTTATTTACAAGGCAAACATTAAATATTTACAGATACAATTTTTTTTTGTCTACTATATTATCCAGATTTATACATATGCCTACACATCTGTATAATAAATACAATTATACAAACAAATAAACAAACTATATAGATTAAATATAAGGGCCATCAAGGCTACACATACCATTAATTCACAGCTTCATGATATATCTCTTTGTATAACGTAACCTACATGTCGTTTTGTTTTTAAAATTTTATTTTGCTTTAAATGCCTTAATTTAGTATATAATATCGAAATTACATTATATAATTCTAATGATTATATCTCACGTGACCACTTGAGCTAGTATTTTATTGGTTCCCGACATCTTTCGAAGAATATGAAAGGTCGAATAATATTTTTTTGGAATGGAGGTCATAGAATCCTTATTTACGGTCCCTACACTTGCATCGTGTCAAAGTATAGGAGAACAAATTGACTTCAATTCAGTCTAAAATCCTTGAACTAAGAATAACCTTTATAGAATTGCTCATTCCATTTAGGTATTTGGCATTTTAATTCCAGCCATTATCTAGTACGTACTGTATGATATATGTCGCAATAGTTTTGTACAAACGTAATGGTATTTTCAATGATCCAAATTATTAAATTCTAAATATGATTGGTGTTATTAATGAACGGTTTAGGCAATTTAAAGTTTAGAGTTTTAGGCGGGATCTTAGCCTGTCATGTAGAGGGTTTTATATTTTATTTTTAATCTTGTGTTATTTTGTAATATTGGTGGTGTTTTACGTAATATAGTTCGGTTATTGTTCAAAAAGTGAAGTGGATGGGAAATATTACCATGGAACATGAATTCTGAGATGCCACAAAAACTCCATGGAAACTCCTAACAAGGGAGTCACCATCTTGTGAGAATATTGAAATTATCACAAGGCACTTGAACCTAATATTATTACCTATTCGACAATGGCAGTAATAATCTAGAAGATTGCTTGCTAAACATAAAGTAAAAGAAAAATAGTCAGTTTAATAAACTTAATTTACTTTTGGTATGTGCTATCAAGTGCGTACAACTATCAACTTCCTTTGTAAGTTCAGCGTTCTTTCTACAAGATCTACATTTTACATTAAATATATGAATGTTGGCCTATAAAATGTTACAAAAACAATTTAAAAAATCAACTAACTGCTTTGGACATAACCTTGAGCTGATTTGAAGAAAAAAAGGTATGTTCTGTTAATTATTCATTCATACTTTGTACGCTCTATAGATGAGACTTCGAAAACGGATCGCACAAGTTATCCAAAAGCCGGGCTGATCCTGCGCACTACTACAATGAAAGACAGCGTCTCCAGTGATTCCTCCGCTCACGCAGGTACCTCTCAACAATTTACATCTTTTCCTAAGTGAGATAGAAATAATAAAAAAATATTCAAAGAAAATGGAGAATTATTTTGATAAATTGTAGAAATAAGGTTTCATTACAAAAATAAAATATAGGCATAGCTTATTCCTATACATTTTTTTAAAGTCTTATTACGAGTCTAAATTTAAAAAGGAGTATGTATTGAAATTGTTATATCTTATATTATTTTTAATGGGAATAAAAACACTTATAGATGTCGTTAAATAAACGTCATTCAGTTTCCTTCTCGGATGCCATTTATCCACTCACTCTTTGTACTTACACTGTATACTGTAAACATTTGATATTTTGAAATATAAAATCCTGATAATAATCAGGAATTTTTTAAAATACCATATCTTATATTTATTCCTCGAATATTAAAAAAATAATATTTGTCAGCTCTGAAGAAGATTATTTGTCATCGACTTTCCAGCTTGTTAGTCAGGCGAAGAATAAAAAATAAGAGTGTTATACACAAGTGAGAAGTTATACGTGAATATAAGAAATAAATGTGAATATAAAATATAAGAAAGCAACTTATTATATACACTTTTGAATGAGTGTAAAGTTCAAACTTAGAATATAATATAGATAAAAGTTTTAATAAGTAATATACAGAAATTATATAACATACTAGCTTCTGCCCGTGACTTCGTCCGCGTGGAATAGTTACTTTGGACTAACTAACACGCGGCGAAAACTCTCAAAAGGAAAAATACCCCGATTTTGAAACATTCTTCATTGATGCTCCGCTCCTATTGGTCTTAGCGTGATGACATAAAGCTCAATAAATGAAAACTCTCTAACACTGAAAGAATTTTTCACATATGACCAGTAGTTCCTGAGATTACCCCGTACAACCTCACATACTTTACTTCTTTATAATATTAGTATAGATTTATACTGAAAGGCAATCCTTTATATACGAGTAACTAGCTGAGCCGGCCACGTTATGCTCAGATATTGAAAAATAAATTCAAAATTAAAACGTGGCGCCATCTATGTAATATCTATAACAGTCGGTACTATCTACAATTAAACTAATTTAAAGCGCCATCTATTCGAGAACGACGAAACTTACAATTATTAACAATAATCTACATTGACAAATATTTAATTTGTAATTAAAGAATAATTAAGCCATTAAGCGAATTATAAAATCTCCTATCTCTCAAGTTAGACTAAATTATACATAAATGCAAACTTTCATGAACATCGGTTGAATAGTTTCGGGGTTCATCGTGGACAAATATCATGGCACTGGATCTTTATATATGTAGATTTCAAAAAAGCTATTTATCGTCTAACTTCGTAGTGTGTTTGTTACATCGGCGCGCGCAACTTCTATTCAAAATAAATATTCACTGTATTTTTTTTTTACAAACTCCATTACAAGTATAAATTCTAAAATTAAGCCTCTCACATCTCAAAACTTGTATAAAACTTAACTTCAATTATTACCTTGTAAAGGATTACGAGTGATATTGTTAAATTTTATAGGTCTAGTGCGTACAGATAGCGAGCACAGCCTCGGCTCTCTTGACGATACCACAGTAACCACCACTTCGGAGCGAATTGGGGACGGCGTCCGCACCACCACCACCACCACCACGCGACACCACGACCGCTCCTTCCTCGACGACAGGTCTAAGGTCACCGGGGTTCAGGATATACTCACCAGGATGAAGAATGCTGACATTGGTGAGTAACCCATGACAATTTTAAAAAAAGCTTGGTTTTAATGGAATGAAACTAAATAATACTATAACTTTTAGTGATCCAAGAAGGGGATAACAGTGAGGAGGCGGAGGCACGTGCCCTCCTCAACAAGTTCCTGGGCGCGTCGGTGCTGATGGCGGGCATGCAGGGATACGTCACCGAAAAACCATCAGGAAAGGTCATTGTAAAGCAGGTACGTTCGCAAACCATATTATTAGAGAATTTTAAAAAGAGACGTTTTATCCATCGCGTCGTCTCAAATGTTTTCGTCCTTCTATCGCATGTCGCATTACAGCCTGCGTTCGGCAGAGCAGCCAACGCTATTATGTGTATATCTGAATGATTGTAATTATCATGTATTTCGTATTCTAATACGCAGATTTAAATTAAAATGTATAGTTGGATATCTTGCCTCCTATTGATTTCCCATTATCATTCCCATTTACCCATTATTAAGTTAAGATTAAAAACGCGATTTAATACCGTAGATAGATTTTTCGAAAATTGTTAGTTAACGATCTGAAAAACGTTTCACTTGCATCGTTGTTTCATATTAAATTGATTCATGAGTATGAAATATATGTTTAGTATTCCTCAGCATTTTTTTTTGTAATTAATGGTAACGTTTGTTTATCAGTAAAAAGAAATCATTGTATTTATGTTATTTATGTTTCACCAATGACTACATCATGTAATAGTTCTTTGATTTTACTGCATACAAATAATTCTATCATTTTAGCGCTTACTGTCTCGGTGAAAAGAGATAGTATAATTGGTTGCATGAGAAAAAAATGATGCAACTATGATGAATAGCTACTTTTCTTGCAAGTCAGTGGCCGTCACGGAGAAAGACTTTATTTTTCAAAAAATAATTAATTACATCGTATATTATTAGTGATATATAGACGATGAATAGTTTTTTTTTTGGCATCCAATCGTCCAGTTTATTACTGCCATTGTCGAGTAGATAATAATATTACAAGTGTCTTGCGATAATGTCAAAGTTCTAACCAGATGGTGGCCCCCTTGTTAGAACTTTCCAGGGAGTTTTTGTGGCATCACAGAATTTATGCTCCGTGGTATTATTTCTCATCCTCTTCCTCTCCTTCCTCTCTTGTGCACAATAATCGAACAATATTACGTATAACACCACTAATATTATAAAATATAGTTAGACAAATAACACAAGATTGTGAATAAAATATAAAATCCACTACATGTCAGATTAAGATCCCGTCACTCCCGATGAATAGTTATAATGCGTGTTTATGAAAACTTAAAGTCTGTATATTTATACGACGTCTTTTATTGTACAAATTATTATTGTAATACTTATTCTCCTATTATTTATTTGACAATAGTTTATTGATTTTCCGTTATTAATCAGATGCGATGAGCGAAACACATTATCTGCTATTAGGAGTCTATAGAGTTTATGGTCGATGATTTTAACATATGACCCTAATAACTAAATGAGGCGAAGTTTTGTTATTTGCGAAAAATACATGTTTAGCAGCCTTGTAAAATTGAAATTCATAAGACAATCGTGTAACAGACGTACAAAGGTGCGTAGAATCATTTAGTGTATTATAATAATACGTAAAACTTTTTACAGGATTGTCCGTATACAAATTCGTTCGTACTCAAATCAAGGACATTAACGATTTCGTACACTTTTGCAATTAAAAAAACTAGAAATAAAAAGAATCGAAATTTATACAGTATTCTTTAAATTATAATGAAATCCGTAATGAGTTTACGCTAATGATTTTATTAAGAGAACTAACACAGTTCCCAAAAGAGAGTTAAATTTATCGCAATAAATCTTTTATTGGAAGTTGGTAAAGCGCCTTGTTCTTACGTTTTCATGAAGTACATTAAATCTTATAAAAGACCACGAGCACTCTCATAAATATAGTTCGCACACTAAAACAATTTTGGTATGATGTCAGTTATAACTTTATTCCGTGGCATTTTGTTTTTTTGTTTGGTGTTAGAAGTTAGATAATATTTTTAATCCAGATGTATATCAATAATAAGCTAGAAATGCTTCACTATTTATTAAACAAAGTTATCTCCTTGAAGAAAGTCGCACGCTTATATTATGATGATGATGCTAAATAATGACGTTACGGTGCATTTTGCAACCACTTTTTGTAGTGCAGTTTTCTTTATCATAAGACAATAGTGGTACTAACTAAATTTAATTATACGTGTATAATTTGCGAACAATTCTAATCAATTATTTGACCCTAAAATCTTTCTACGTCGTCAAGTCGTCCATATATTTAATTGCATGAAAATTACCACACGTTCGCCGTTATATTTGGTAGCCCTAAATTATTCGACCTTCGTAAGTCGTTATAAACAAGTCAAGACAAGTGCAAGTAAAAATATGATCTATTTGTGTGCGCGTGCGGGTAAACAAACTCGGGATCTACGCAGAGATGTGCGCTGGCTCGATCAAGATTCGCGTGCGGGATGAATGCCTATAGTAATCTGTTTTTAATGCGTTTTTTATCGGTTCATTTTCCACTACGGACAGACTCGATTAATGTTGCTCTACAGTGGAGGAGGCGTGTGTGTTGCTGAGGCGGCTGTTCGGCACATACATTTTAGACTACAAATTCGTATTGCATTTTAATAATAGATTGATAAAAACATCTTATCGCGCAATTGCTTTCTGCGATTAAATAGTTTCTTTCAGCTAAAACTAATATGATAAATACGAATCAAATAGTAGTTAGCATGAAATAGAAGGAAAACCTAAATGATAAAATTACATATTGAGTATAAGTTAGATCACGAGAATTTAATTAAAAAATATCGAATGTTGTAGAATTAGATTGATTTGCTTCTTTGCGATCATTGCTCAGATGTCTTTGAAATTTATTTCTGCAAAATTATTATTAATTTAGTTTCGAATTCATAAGGATTCTCATATTATTGACAGTAAAGATCACGAAGAAACTTACACATAACTATAAGAAACATTGACAGAGGTTATTTTGAATTAGAAATTGGTAATTTGTGGCACATAAACAATCTTTTTATCTATATCTTTAATAATAACAAATAATATAGTAATAGTATATTGAGATAAAGGTATAAAATAGGCCAAAGAAAAGCATTTTTTTTTCGTATAAAATACCTACTTAATAATGTAACTATAAAAACTAGGCTATCCCGAGTAACATACTAACCCACATACATTGTTCCTAAACAATTTTCTTAGTAAACAAATGTACGCAGCAGAATTACTCTTAGCTTATTGCCGTTTAAAGACAGGCGCGGATAGCGAAGAAAACGCGCCGGCAAAAATAACACGCCCGGACCGACATTTCACCGCTACAACAACTCAATAACGTCATAAATCTAAATCGTATACACGTAAAAGTAAACTCTATTCGCCCCTTTTTACATATATTTATAATATAGAATGGTTTATGCCCACCAAGTCGCTATATTTGGCGATTTGACGTCAGATATAGTTGCGCGCGCAGTCCGCAACCCACTCCCGCGCTGTGCGGTTCGCGCCATTTCGACATGCCATATAAATTAAAAAAATAAAACCATATTTATGGTATATATTCATTATAATAATAAACCATAGAAAAATAAGTAATTGAAGTGGAATTGGGCGGTCACTCAACAATTGAACAGTGAAACTCTTAACTGTAGGATTTCTTATTATTTCAAAATTAAATAATAAATCGGTAAGTTTTATCTAATTATTTTTTATATATTTTTTTTAAATAGAAAAAAACGCATTTTAACTTATGATAATTAGAATGAAATCATATTTCATTTTAAAATTTACTTGATTTTTTATAACTATTTTTGTTATATTTACTAACTGGAAATATATAATAAATATATCGTGGCGATATATTTTTAATATTTATTTTCAAACCTTGGAAGTGTTTCTAGAGCTATAATGTACCTTTATAGGGTAACAGGGTACTCTGTATTGCTCATTACAGAGTAAGCTGTATTCATTGAAGTATAAAGTTGTATTTGTGAATTGTGTTTCAACGGATTTAACTTAAATCCATTTGAGGGATTTTGATAAAAATCTCCGTCATTTTTTCAATCTTTGGCAATTACTTATACGTGCTACTTTCATCAACAGATAATATTACAAATAATAATTAAATACAAATAATATTAACGGAATGTTATCTATAAAAACGTTTTTAAATATTTAAAGTAAATATTATCCCAGGTAATGTCAGATATTTTAGGTAGTATATTAATAAATATTGAGTTACTATACTAATATATATTTGTTATTTTTTGTAACAATTAACATATAAGGAAAAAAGGAGCACTTAAAAAAATGATAAAACTCGACCTGATACGAAACCTAATACGCTAGCAGTTTATATAGAATGAAGTATTGGTTATTTGAAGATTACATACAGTCGGCAGCGCCGTCCAACCTGACATTACATCTGTCAGTGCTCAATCAAGCGCGAGGCTCGAGGCCGTGACATACGAATGCGTAGATCACAAAACCAAAACCAAGCGAAACAAGAAAATACATGAGACAGGGACAAATTCACATATTTTTGTACAGAGAACCTTTCATATCGATTCTGTTTGTTAAATTTTTCATATAGAAACATAGTATAAAGGCAATGACTTTGCTAAATTCCATTGTTATAGGAATAGTAGGGTTTAAAGGGTAAATTGGAATATTCCCGTTTGTCAATAGTTAAAGATTCTCCAACCCACACATCACAATATTAATTATCACATTTAACAAAACCATTTCACGCACTACTGCTGGTAATAATTATGATAATTTGCTACGTATTGCAGCACTCGGAACAAACGATTCCATTCATTTTATACTTCGGAACACCATATATATTTTAGATTCGTTCTAGCGTTCACATTATAGAACTAAATATTAACTAAAATCCGAGGTTCACTTACACTTGAATAACACATTTCCTGATATTTATTGAATTTAATATGAAATTGTTAATAATACAATTATTACTTCTGCTTTACCACGATTATGCGTAAAATATTTGTTCCAATATGCTACTCTATACATTTATTTTGATGGCTGATATGAGATACCCATATTTTGTCAGTTGGATTGCAATTAGCCAAACATTTAGAGTATATCAAGTACAAATAGATTGAAGAGGGATTACAAACGTTACCGATGACCACCGAAGCGGTTCGTACCGGACACGATAGTTTAATAACACTATTAGTTGTCAAGCGAAACACCTGTACGGTTTATCAGGATTTATTAATGCTACAATATTACTTTATGAGCTAGTGTAATCTTCTTCTATATCTATACATATAATAAGAATGTAAATCTATGATGGTAGTCCGGTGAAGCTGTTAAGACCATGCTGGGTCAATAGCGTAGTCAGTTTAAAAAAAAATCTATATTTCTGTACTTTTAGATTTTTGTGAAAAAAATTGTTGCTGGTGTCTTGGAATAAGTAATAAAATACATTTCAATCATTTTTATAAAGGTCTGTTTCTCTGTTTGTTTCAACACGCGTCACTGCTATATCACTGTGTTCACGATAAAACATCATCACAATAAAGTAGTCCGATAAAGCTGTTAAGACCTTGCTAGGTAAATAGAGTAGTCAGTTCGAGAAAAAAAAAATCATCATAATAAAACCAAGAAAATCATAAAGCATGTCATCGAGTAAATTTAGTCTTGGTTTCGTTAAAATTGGTGCACTCTATCACAAGTTATTGTAATTTTAATGACGACGCGACTTAAGTACAATAAATGGACTAAATGGACATTCAAATGATCTTATTACTCACTGTGTTCTTTACATTAAGTTCTACGCGGACGGAGTCACAGGTACAGCTAGTCTCAAATAAGATCACGATTTAGACATGCCGTGGGAATCAAATTAGAGTACATAAACGCTTTCTCAGGGCCTAAATTAAATAAAGTATTTTTGATTTTTGAGTTATAAAATAGTCTAAAAAGGATTTAATAAATCAACTCTCTACATATATTACTGGACTTGATATTCGCTCCAAAGAGAAAAATGATGTCGAATGAAATAACATCTAGTAGTTTTTACGATGTTATCATTTCTTTGCAAAATCGTTTCATACATATTGAACATTATGCATTGAATCTTGATAATATGAGAATGCTGGTATCGTATCACCTGCAACAGGTGAATCAAGCCACAATACGTAATCTGAACTGTGGGAGGTCATTCACACCTCAATCTAATTATATTTCCATACTAACGCCGAATATAATCTCTGCTCGCGGCGAATTGGGTCAATTGTGCAGACGAGCACCACTTGAGCTGGATTCGAAGAGTATTTCTGATGATGAACAGCAATTTCAAGAGTTATTTTAGTGAGAGTCTTATGTGCATTCTATGTTTAGGTTGCGGAACTGTAACTATAATAGTGTATTCCACGCAATAAGACCATGCTGGGTCAATAGCGTAGTCAGTTTAAAAAAAAATCTATATTTCTGTACTTTTAGATTTTTGTGAAAAAAATTGTTGCTGGTGTCTTGGAATAAGTAATAAAATACATTTCAATCATTTTTATAAAGGTCTGTTTCTCTGTTTGTTTCAACACGCGTCACTGCTATATCACTGTGTTCACGATAAAACATCATCACAATAAAGTAGTCCGATAAAGCTGTTAAGACCTTGCTAGGTAAATAGAGTAGTCAGTTCGAGAAAAAAAAAATCATCATAATAAAACCAAGAAAATCATAAAGCATGTCATCGAGTAAATTTAGTCTTGGTTTCGTTAAAATTGGTGCACTCTATCACAAGTTATTGTAATTTTAATGACGACGCGACTTAAGTACAATAAATGGACTAAATGGACATTCAAATGATCTTATTACTCACTGTGTTCTTTACATTAAGTTCTACGCGGACGGAGTCACAGGTACAGCTAGTCTCAAATAAGATCACGATTTAGACATGCCGTGGGAATCAAATTAGAGTACATAAACGCTTTCTCAGGGCCTAAATTAAATAAAGTATTTTTGATTTTTGAGTTATAAAATAGTCTAAAAAGGATTTAATAAATCAACTCTCTACATATATTACTGGACTTGATATTCGCTCCAAAGAGAAAAATGATGTCGAATGAAATAACATCTAGTAGTTTTTACGATGTTATCATTTCTTTGCAAAATCGTTTCATACATATTGAACATTATGCATTGAATCTTGATAATATGAGAATGCTGGTATCGTATCACCTGCAACAGGTGAATCAAGCCACAATACGTAATCTGAACTGTGGGAGGTCATTCACACCTCAATCTAATTATATTTCCATACTAACGCCGAATATAATCTCTGCTCGCGGCGAATTGGGTCAATTGTGCAGACGAGCACCACTTGAGCTGGATTCGAAGAGTATTTCTGATGATGAACAGCAATTTCAAGAGTTATTTTAGTGAGAGTCTTATGTGCATTCTATGTTTAGGTTGCGGAACTGTAACTATAATAGTGTATTCCACGCAATGGCAAGATTTTAATGAACCTTCGTTTGTTACTAAAAGTTATTATTTTAGATTAAACTAATTTAACTCTTTGTGACTTTATCTAAGATGGATATATTAGTCAAATTATTTCTCCATATAAAAGTTCAGGTATTTATAGAAGCATTGAAAAACGACCGTTACTTTTTAAAATAGCCAAATATTATGGAAGTGATTTGAGAGTATTGTTTAAAAACTACTGTTCTGTTATTGATTTGTTTATCTGTGTCTTTCTTTCTACATTCTAATTTAAGTAAGCAAATTTTTAATGATAGGTAGAATCTAAAACTGTACAGGAGTAGGCAGAAGAGTACAAACTTAATCATGATAAGGACCGTGAGAATTTCTTAGAATCTTGAATCAAATAGGGTTCGAATCTAAATCATTCTTCTCTTCAACAACCTTAATAATAATAGCAAGAACATGATACCCATATTTTATTGGCGTAGTTCTGGCAGTACTTTATAGGATATACACATTTACACGATGACGTCAAAGTAACGTTGCTTACTGATTTTGCTAGTCATTCGTAACCACGTGGCAAAGCAAATAGAGATGTCGACTTGTAACGACGTTGCGCACAATTTCCTTATTGCCCTTTCTTTAATCTTACATATGACAATAGAGAAATAGCTTGTAATTAGAAGACTACGAGGAATTTGCAAACATTTTCCGAAAAAACAACAATATCTTGAAAACGAGATACTCTTGCAAGTTCTTGTCTCGATTATAGAACAAACTTTTCAAGAGAAAGACTAATTTTCTACGGAACGTAACAATGAAGTTTTTAGTTAAATACACAATTCAAACTATTTTAGAGTAAAGCAACGACCTATTTCATTTTGAAAACTTGACTTTTATTATCTTTTGTTTATGAAGAACCGAAAATCTATAGTAAAAGTTTGATTCTATAGTATCTATTGTAGCTTCTATAGAATTCCATGGTAAAAGCAAACGTTTTGTAGGTTTATCATACAAAACTTTCAGTTAATTGCCTCCATCATCTGAACTCAAATGTGATTCTGATTATACAGAGTATATTGTATAATTACAAACATATCCCTTCTTTATTTCCTATATGACCTCTCCTAGACTTATTTTTGAAGTGTAAACTTTTTAGCTGCGTTGAGCGGTATTTTTGGCAGAACATAAACTTATGATTTCGCGTCACCCACATGCTTGTCAGCGTGACCGGCCGTATTGCGCAGCTTGCGCGGCCTGCGTCAGACTAGTGAAGCGTAGTACATCTGTACATCTAATTTTGTATTGAGATTGCCCATCATATGTTTGATGAATTAAGAAACTGTATGAAAATGTATGTAATTATTTATACGAAAACTGTTTTCTTTTATTAATAATAATTTCAAACAATGTAAAATAATACAAAATCATCGAGTTCTGCGTACGTTAGAAAATTACGTTAACAGTATAGATTTAAAATAGATCAAGGTAATTTGTTGGCAGAATGATGCTGTTAGCTATTTCTGCGTTATCATAGAATACGTATGTGTTAAGAACAACGAATTTAATATATTCTGTGCTTCTGTGTGTGTCGAGAACCAACTAGGATACGTATACTTAAGATACGACATTAATACAATAAAATAAATGTGTGAATGTGCAGATCAACGGCAACGTCAGTTTAAACAGAGTGAAGGAACGTAACAATAAAAATATATTTACTTACCGAGAAAATATCTCTTTGTCATACTTTCAATTCTTCCATTCTTGTTTTCTGTTATTGTATACAGAATAAATGCTGTATAAATGCTTTATTTAATGCATTCAGGCATTTTTCAAGTGAAATTATTATATTTAATAATAAATTGTCGAATGTCATTATGACTTTGGATGACAAAAGCATGTAAAATCCCTAAATTGTTTAAATATTCAAATCTTTGTATAGAATGGAAACATAAAATTACAAACAACGGATAGCCCTGCAAACATTTTGAATGATTGCCAACCACGCACTCGGTGAGGGTGGATCGACGACCCCAACGCTATGTCCAAGCTTCCTCCATCACCACATTTGGTGTTTGGCTCGGCTATACATTTTCCAAGAAAAGGGACGTGTACCCGCCATATTTGTCTAACAAAGAAGCAACAGAAAAACTCGTTCGCATTCTTATGAATGCAATTTCTTTCCCGGTACAAAATTACACGTTACGATTTAAGCATCCAGTAATTCGTTTTTGGATTTATGAAATCTAAATTCTAAACTATACAAGTCTATTCTTTTTAATATATAAGATTTTGTATCGTTTACCACAACATATTACAAAACAAAGTCCTCTGCCACGTCTGTCTCTGTTCGCGATAAACTCAAAAACTACTGAACGGATTTTTATGCGGTTTTCACCAGTAGATAAAGGGATGCACGAGGAAAAGGTTTAGGTATATAATTTCACAAGGTTTTTTTATTATCAAGGAGGCACTACGTTCGCCGGGCCCGTCAGTATACATATTTTGAACTTATTTTATCATGACAATCAAAAAGTAAATATGGTTTGGTAACAAATATATTTTATTTGAATTTTTTCTTTGGAATTATTAAATTCATGTATGGCGACTCATTTGTACCCAATTTAATTTTAGTAGTAAATGTAAATTGTTATAAATTTTATAAAACATTGATAAGATACCCTAACAAATATTGCAATAAAATTTCCGAGTGCGTGATTTTTCAGTAAAAATAATAATACAAAATAGGACGTTTCCAAATAAACTGTAGCAACTTCCATAGAATTTTTGGGAATATTAAAATGGTTACTTTTTCACCTACAATTTAATTAACTAGCATTTTATATTTTTCGGTGTATACGGAATAATAGTTATGTAGAATATATGAATAATATTTTATTAGCTTACATTAAGAGATTGAGATACTTATAATCTACTACGTCTTCACGAGCTACAACAATCGCAGTTAAAACAATCTTACAAAACAACGACAGATACGAAACAGAAACCGCAAAATTAGTTACACGTAATAGTTATGAAGACAAAAAACTATTTTCCAACTTTCTCCAGGTACTTAGTAGTATAAAAGTAAACGCAGCCACTTCTTTTTGTTTTCAAAACAATGACATCTGATAATAAAGGAATAGTCGAAGAGAGTAAGCGTTATATGTACAAAGGAAACTTATGCTACAGTACTATGAGAGATGTTCCTTGCTTACACTACAAAATGACATACTGGCTTTTTGAAGTTTCTATAATCCACCTATACCATATTTTCTCCCTCAACTCCCTCAAAAACATTTGTTTGTTTCTAGTAACCAGTTAGTATTGGTTGTTATAGATGATAAAAATGTCCTGGATTTGTCGCTGCCGAGTGTGGTTTCGGCCATGCTCGGCAGCGAAGAGGCATGGATTGCGATGGCCACCTTCTGCGAGGACGTCATCTCGCAGAAGGAGGCGGCGGAGAGGGTCCGCGAAGATGACCCTCTGAGTGGCCGTCTCCGCCAACGGAGGACCGGAGGGAGGAGGCGGCGATTTGCCCTTCTCCTCCCACCACCATAGCCGGACCTGAGGGGGTGGGCCGTGGGTTAAAAAAAAAAGATGATAAAAATGCTAATAAATATTAGGTTTCATGGACTCTTAGGGTGAAATGTATAGAGCGTACTAAGCTTTTAAATTGCTTAGCTGAGCTTAAACTTCGCTATGTAATTACTCAGCGCAATCTTAAATTTCGAACTTATAGTCTTGTGATTAGCTTTGCTTCAACACCGCGTACAATCTGTAAAACGTCTTTAATTGTAATAAATAAATTGAACCTTACATGTTGAGAGAATATTGAGTAAATGAAAGAAACAAGTCAACCGAGAATGACACAAACAATGAAAGCTTTCTTGACTTTTCTGCAATTAATGATCAAGCCAAAGATCAAACAATCAAGTAATGGTGATAATCAAAAAAATATAGAAATGCCACACTTACATTATTATTGTGCCATACTTTCTTTTATTATCATAAGTAATACCTAAGCGTTCGTAAGTCGTTGAATTTGATGACTTGAACTTAGCTAAGCCCAAGCTTAGTGGATGCTAAACTTTCAACTATAAATTTAAATTCTGGACTTTAGGCTGAGATAGATCTGAATGCGCTCTATAGATTTATTTCCCTTAGGTTTGTGAAGACCTATTTTAAAATGCAATCAAACTTTTTTATATTTACCGGCTTCTATTTTAGCGGAAATTATAATTGACTACAAATCAGTACATAAAACTAAATCTATGATCCTATATTAAACTATAAAACTAGAGAATGTGTATCAATAACATGCGCATAGACTTAATGCTTTACAATGGCTTGCGGCGATACGATCGCGTGCCGGCATTTGATTCCGTTACGCTAAGAAGATATCAATGTTATCGGGTTTACTGGACGCTGATTTATGATAGCGTTTAATATATCGTAAGTAGCTAAGTTATTATCGCTTATAATTGTGATGCTTAGAAAATTGTGATACATTCATTCACCTTTTAGAATTTACGAAAACATCTCTGATAGAGTTTTTGGAGAGATCTTTGTCATGCAGTACATTGTATACTTTATTCAAAATCTTGTGTTATTTGACTCTATGCTTTGTAATATTGGTGGCGTTTTACGTAATATAATTCGGTTACTGTGCGCAAGTGAAGTGGGTGGAAAATAATAGCACGGAGCAGGGATTCTGAGATGCCACAAAAACTCCCTGGGAAGTTGTAACAAGCGAGCCACCCTCTGATTAGTATATTGAAATACACTTGTAATATTTATTACCTACTAATAATTGCAGTAATAATCTAGAAAATTGGTTGCGAAAAATAAAATGAAACTGGATCACTGGTAAAACCATAATTTTAACTATTCTATAACGTATTGTCCGAATATTCTTGTTCACTATTATTTATTTTAGATTGGTTCGTAACGAACAGAATCTTAGACATACTTTATATATTTCGTAAGTTATAGAAGCGTAGTAGTCCGGTGAAGCTGTAAAGACCTTGCCAGGTCAATAGCATAGTCAGTTCGAAAAAAAAAAAAAAAAAAAAAAAGTTATAGAAGCTCTTATGGATTCTGGAGAAAATAATTTCAAGTCATGTATTTTGTATTAATTTAAAGCTCGACAATATTGAAGCAGTTCATAGAAATTGAACGGGACGCTGATTAGTTTCGTCAGTGTTCCAACATTCACTTTCCCAATCACAATAAATCGTTTTGAATTTGTGGCTCTGTAAATTGCCACTACAACTGCATCAATCGGTCTCATCTCAAGTGAAAATTGATGTCTGAAACTGATTCATAACACTCCGCTACTTTCCAACAGGATAGTTTAACCAAAGCAAATAAAAAATATCCATGTCGTTTGGGAATATCTCGAACGTATGTTTTCTCTCTCGCTGACGATAAAACACTTAATTTATGACGCTGTGTCTCCTTAATACTGACACCGTTTTGTCTGTTTATTATCCTGTTGTTATTTTTATATTAAAATACTTTATTTAACGAGTTTTCGTACTATTTGAAAAACTTTCTCGTCAGTTGTTGTTGTTTTTTGTGAAAAGATTACAAAATTTATTTTTAAACATGAAACGTGTAGATGTCGAATTGACAGTTTATAAGTTTTTGAAGTGAAATTTGTTTTGGGACGATGCCGCGATGTGTCGATGTGAATATTATGAAACGAAAAAGAGATGCCTGCAAAAGAATATATAGGTTGTAGGCTGTAAGAGAATGATACAGTATATTCTTAATGTACTCGAAATATATAAGAGAGCAAGACTGAGAGAAAGAGAGAAACGTTGAAATCTATAGCACATTATTTTCTGTTGGTATGTAGTGACTGTTGCGCACTTTTAAAAATTATTCTATGTTGTGTGTTATTAACGTTGTATACTTATATTAAAATATTATAAAATAATGCCGAAACCTAACGTTTACCACCTGCATAGTGTATTCATATCATTCTCTTAAAAATTAATCAGAATACTAAGTTTCCTTCCATCCTTTCCATTAAATTAATATCATGATGTCTTTTTCTATCACCATTATTTTAATGAACCTATGTCTGTATTCATTTCTATTAAAATCATTGCATTGTTAGAATGCATAGAAAACGTTTTGCTATAACTATCACTATGTTACGCGGTTGATATTTATAAATTCGCGGCCGCGCGGAGTGCCCTGCCAAAAATCTGCTCCAATGATCTTCTCGTTCGGTCTAGTTTCTAAAGAGTTCCGGATATCTAGAAGATTACGTTCACTAGATCACAGAAAAGGTTTATATATGAATTATTAAAAAAAAATCAATTCAATTTAATCCCTGAGAATTGTCCTTGTCCCTGAAATGTCTAAGCTACCACCGGTTCGGAAAAACAACCCTGTCATCGAGAAGAACTAGCAAGAAACTCGATCTGGTTTATCTTTTCATGATAAATATTATTACAAAACATACATTCGTTTTTGAGTTACATATTGATCTGCCCTATAATAGCCTTTATACATTAAAAACCGCTTGACATGGTGCTTGAACTCACTTTCCTGCAAATCGGTAATGTGCTTTGGGATTTTGTTACAAAACCTAACACCATTTGTATAGTATATTTGAAGGATCCGGTGCCTGTAGGGCTCAAGATATCTTTCATACGTGTAAAAGTTTTGAATTCAAATCTGATTTTTATAAAGGCACTAGCTGTGCCCGCGACTACGTTCGCGTGAAATTTCAATTATAAACACAGTGATTAATCAAATCATAGGATTGTTCTGTGTATTAAAACTCGACATCAGCGATTTAATTGACCTCACTTTTTGTGAACAATTTTGTTCTCTGAGACGCAGCGTGACACTACAGCATCTAAGTTGTATATCGTATATACTTGAAAAACATTATAGCTACGTTCATTTTTGATGGATGCACAATTAGAGGTGTTAATTCCAGACATCAAAATTGTTCATATATTGAACCATCCTATATAAGCTTTCTCATTTGTGTTTTCTTATAACTAAGATATAGATATATACGGAGGTGTAATATATGTAATATGGCCCATATGTTGTACCGGTATATAAATTATTACCATACTAAATTTCGTTAAAATCTGTCCAGTAGTTTTTGCTTGAATACAAACGACAGAAGGACATAAAAAATTTAAAAACTATGGGAATATGTTCTGTCTTTGGTTCTAAGCCCCACCAGACTATTTTTCCTTTAAAATATTTAATTTACATATTTCCTCTCTTTAGCCTTTTATTACATGTTCTATGTTTTAAAACTAATTAACCTTTTAAAACAAATATAGAATAAATTATACAAAATCTCTCATTTTTCAATTTCGTTTTACTGAGAATTTTTCTTTTATTTCCTTATTTTTTTGTTGCAAGCCTAATAATGACAATCGTAAAGAAGCTCTCATAAGTTTTACTATAAAAGGAATTAATAAAAATTTAAATACAGAACAATAAGTATATACAATAGAATCTGCTTATAATGACATCGAAGAGAAATGACAAACTCGTCATACTAAGCGGACGTCACACAAAGCATTTTGTTGAAAATAAACAACCTCTTGTTTTGTTAGGTACGTAAATAATGTATGTATTTTAATCGAGAGAGACACAGCAATTTAAATCGAAATATGGAAATAATGTATATAATAAAAAATCTGTACGAGTATATTTATGATTGTTGAACGTCATTATTGCAAATCAATAGAAATGAATGCATTGACTGAGAACAACATTCTTATAACAAGTCTAAGTCTGTTGTTCCTTACTGTTTTTACTGCAGTGAATAAATAAACGTTTAACTGGTTATGTCAGTTTCTAAAAGCGGTTTCGATAAAGAGAAAGACTGAGAGTCCTTTGGACAATTAATTTAAAATGATTCCTTTTCGGTTATACAAGGACATTCCTGTCTCGAATTAGATTTGTTCCCGCAGAAATGTAATAAAACTGTCGAGGACTCGAACATGACTCGTCATCACGGAATGCGATAAATAATCCTTTTATAACAATGTTTACAGGATTCGAACAAGGAACGGAATGTAAAACTGAATCTAAAGATTCTAAACTAAAAGATAAAACCACCAATAATTTCCCACTGTTCTTAAATTGAATTACAATTATGATCAATGAAAATGCATTCATACTATCAGGAACTTGATGTTGGCTGAGTGGCCTAACAGAGTATTAGAGAATCTAAATTTACTGCTACCCTAATCTAATTTACGAAATTACTGCTTTAAAATAACAAATGCAGATTATGTACCGGATATAATGCAAAGTGTGTACAAGTTAGAGTTTAATTGTCGAGTGCTTTTGGCAGTACCTACGTATGCCGCTATCTACTAATTTACTAATTAGTAGATAGCGGCTACTTTACTAATTATGGATTAAACTTTACCGTTTTACGTTTACTCTCGCGAAATATGTATTTAGGGAATGTATTAAACTTGATTAATCAGACACAGGAAAAATGTTTTTATAATTTTTATTCCATTGCCGAAGTATGAGTTTGAAAGTAATAAAAGCACTGTGTAACAATTGAATCTGATAATTACATCTTACTACTAGAAAAGCTAACTGATTTCTTAATCATGAAGATTTGCAGCTACTGTCCAGTAGTTTTTTAGTTCATTGGCCTTGACACAGTCGATATATGTTATCAACCCTATGATATATCACTTAACATATTCGTATTAAGTTTTACCTACCTCTATCTTGAACATGGCCTTATCTATTGAAAGGAAGTTGTTGGGTAAAATTATTATTTTATGAGACATTCGTCGTCTGTCAGCAATAAATTGATTCGATAAACTGATGAAAATAAAATCTCCAACATTCGCCCATTTTCACATTGCGTAAACAGCTATCTTAAAATAAACATACAAGTGTTGGAAGCCATGAATTTTTACAACTCGAATGTAAAATTCAAGGTTGCGTGCAAAAGATAGGATGTAGGAACACTTTCAGTTATGGAGAATGTTGAACGATTTCTATGATTTATTGTTACAATCAAATCATGTAGGAACACTTTCAGTTATGGAGAATGTTGAACGATTTCTATGATTTATTGTTACAATCAAATCACTGTAATCACACGGTTACACAAATTGAATATTCTATAGATAGTGAAGAGAAATTTATCGTGAGGAAACTGTACTGTAGTAAGAGTAATAATACCTCATCGCACGGAAATCCAGTGAACTTTAAGTTGTTTGTACTGGATATGTATTACTAATACGTCGCTGTCGTCATAATTAGGCCATTTTTATGAATTCTTATTCAGTAATTACATCTAAAAGTATGTGTTAATTATTCATAGCCTTTTGTTAACTATATTTTACTTACCTGATTGTTTTATGTAAAAATAAATTTATGTAAAAATGAATTTATGTAAAAATGAATTTATGTAAAAATGAATAAATGTCATGAGGAAAATCGGCTTGTATTACATTTTGAGGCAAAATGGCGTATTGTTACATACTGTTCTTACCGTTTTTGTATTTAAATGCTCGATGGATTTTAGTTTTTGGCAAAAACATCCTGTGTATATCAGATATCTAGTAATAAAATTATTGCTACGGTTCTCGCAAGTAGGAAGTGACGCGAATTGCTATAATTTCTTCAACTCTGTCAGTCTTAAATAAAATATGATATAGTAGCTACTCGACCTTCTCTGCGAATAAATAACATTACATTCGCTTGTATCTTCACGGTTGTTAATATTCTAGAGAAAGTAGAATCAAAACTGACGCAATTACACCAATTAGGGGTTGAGTTTCATTATTTGAAATTAATTCTTTAGTAACTAAATTATAATTTCTATAGTAATTCGATTTTTTAATGTCTTATTTTGTTTTTTCTGACGCAATGGGGCAACATTCTGCTCATCAGATCACGGATTACAAGTTGTCAACTTGTTCAGAAATGGCGTAATATTTTTTGGAATCTTCTACAAGGTTAGATATTCCAAGTCGCCATCGTCCAACGCGATTCAACAAAATTGTCTGATCTTAAAGTTGATGAAAAACGAACTATCGATTTTTAAATAAAATAAAATGACTTGAAATTGATGACACAATATATCACTGACAGATATGTAGGGCGGTCGGTTGTTATAAAAATAACGACTTCAAGAAAGACATCGCTGTGGCCGCGGCCGTTCGAGGTCAAACTACAGATTTTTCCAATTGTCATTAATTTTACCACTCTTCTCTACATATTTTCCAGGCAAAATCAATTATATGTTAGTTTGTTTCTTGTGTGCTAATAATAAAAGTGATATAATTTGAAATAACAGTGAAGTAATGTAAAACTTTCTTGTAAATTTTAGTATTGTACTTAGTGCTTTAATGATACAAATATGATCCGTTCTCATTGAAATTAGACTCAGCTGAATGAATTTCATGCCAGCATTTTTGTATTCGGCTGTGAACATTTTCATGAATTAATTTTAAAGCCATAATTTGAACCGATACCCTGTGAAAAAAGTCTCCTAATAAATGCACCGCGCTCGCCCGAAGCAAGTTCGCGTTATCCTTTTCCACAAGTCTAACGTAACCAAAGCGAGACAAAAGAGCAAGATGGCGAACATTCAGCGACCGCGGTGCATTTAATATGAGACCTTTTTAAAGCCAGGGATCAATACGTATTTAACCTTTTTGTAATAAAACCCATTAGGGTTTTTAAACATATATATAAATATCAGCGAATTGCCTACTCGCACGTTTGTACTAAGATTAAATAATTTGTAGTACTTTTATCAATCGACAAGGTATTAACTGTAACATTATTGTGATATTGTCAACAGGAGACAGTTCGAAGCAGTGGTGGTAAGGTCACCAGCAGTCGAACCACAGAAGAGATCGACTTAGACCAGTGCTGGGACGAACGCGTGCTCAAAAAACTCGTAAGTAGACGATGCAAGTATTTTTGAAGTCATCATAAAAGACCCACTGTAGGGCCATAGACCTCTTTCTGAAGGAAGGTATGGGCATAATCACCACGCCAGCCCACAAGGTATTGGCGATTTCCGACTCTGAGAAATACACAGTTTTATATTTTTTCACATACAGTGGTACTATAATACAATAACATTTCTACGTTCAGGTTTCCTCACGACGTTTTCCTTCACCGTCAGCCGATAGTGTTACCAATTTAAATCAGTAAATGTACACGAATTCCTAAAATTTGTTGGGACATGCCGCCGGGTTCGAACCTGGACACATTGGAATGATATTCCACCAGTCAAGCCATTAAACCACTACGACTTCCCTTGAAGTGACTTCTTCTTTTTCTTTAAAACTTACTTTTGAAGTGTTCAAGCTAATTTACGTAGATTTTCTATACCTAAAAAGAGAAACCAAAAGTGTATGAGGTATTCCAGAAACTCATGGTTACGTGACAAAAGACAAAAGTCGCTAAATATCGGCTTCGAAATGGCAAATTAAAGATAATTATGCATCAATCGTGTTCAAGCAATGATATTGCTGCCTATAAGTACATAATACTAAAATGTTCTTAAGCGTAAGTCCACAGTTTAGGTATAGACTCGAGGTAAATGAAGTAGACTGGTACGCGAGCCCCGTACACGAGGGATAATGTTCGTTATATTGCCTTACCCCAGGGTATTAATCGAATAATCGGTTCTTACACATAGAAAAATTGTTTATTTTAATCGATATTAAACATCGAATCGATCTCTGACACTATAAAATCGTGAATCGATTTTATCTAATTAGATAAAAATGGAACCATACAAATTTATTTTATTTTAATTAAGAAATAAATAAGAAATTGATAGTTGCATAATCGATCCTCTAAATCTCGATTTTTTCATGAATCGAATCCACATACCACGATTTGAATAAATTTTTTTTTCGAAAAATCGTCTTCCTTTTATCTCTTATCTCCGCCGGTACCTAAGCCAATAAAGTTAAACAAAAACACTAACGAAGTCGCAGGCGGCAATTAGTTCATAAATCTTAAGTCATCTAAAGTCATACCAACAGTTATGTAATATCGGCAAAACGTAATAGTTGTAAGTCGGAATCGTAAAGTCTTTTGTGACGGCTTCCATGTCCGCCGCTGCGCCGTCATTACATGCGAATGACATAGCACTTTGTGCCTTTTCACCGTTCTCGTATAAACATGGAAAGTGAGAGCGTTCGTCACTCGCTTCCAGTTATATCGAACGACTGCCATTAAAGATAACTGCTCGATGTATAACCGAGACGTATCCATCTACGTGAATTCACAGACATTACAATAATATTCCTAAAAATTATGTAAAATAGTTTTCAAACGAAAATGTTCATCAATTTGGATTCAAAAACTATAATACGTTTAATTAGACCAATAGAACAGACAAGGAAAAACAATATTTATTTGAAGATTTGCAATGAACTATAAAACTATTTTCAAACGAACTTTTAATCAATTTGGACTCAAAAATTATAAAAGATGTTTAGTCAAGGTCCAAATAGAACACAAAAAACCCCAAAATTTATTTTCAGATTTCCGATGGATCTCTCTTTCTTGGATAAGTTTCTTAAGTGTTCCTATAACTATATACGAATACTACCCGTGCGTAATTTAATAATGTAAAATACTAATTACGGCTTCACATTCTTATTATATTATTCATTTAATATATTCGAATAAATATAGTGCCATTTTCCATAATATATATTACGTGGTAACCCTACCTGTAACAAATATTAAAACTTTATAACAACGAACAAAGCAACGGAATTCAGGCCGCGCAATTTCCTTTTTCCCATGTAATTATTTCCAAAGCATTTTAGCAACGTGATATGTTTATCTTCACATTAAAATCACAAATTAATTACAATTTACTTTTACCATTGGAGTTGGCAGAGATGATTGAAATTTTTTTTATATAGTTTGAAGCATGTGCCATTAACACTAACGAACCATTAATATTATAAATTAGTATCTTATCCATCAATGAATTAATTATAACGTCAGTATATACCAGAATTCAGCCTTACTATGATGATAGTTAGATGAAAAATGGTTGATCGTATTCGCGAACTACCCAAACAAATTCTAAAGATCCTAGACACTGTAAGTAGTTCTGGCAGTCGTATAATGATTGTTCCGTTCCCTTATATGGCTACGAAGTTGTATAAACATGATTCTTATATTAATAATGTTATGACATAATTGAAAACATCCGCACTTGGCTACTATAACCAGGTGCAAGTCACCTGATCTCTACAAATCATCCCGTGAGATGTCCGCAAGTTGAGCTGCCAAAGTTTTGTGTTCGCACGAGACCTAGTGTCTACATGCTACGATCAGGTACTTTGGGTAACTAGCCAGAACGGTCTTATCGTGTACAGTACCGTAACCGTGCCCTGACTTTTCCAAAGCTTTAATAGATCTTAGTCTGTCTAATCAAATTACATTATGAAATCTGTGACAATGAACGTTATTAACAGTAACGTAATACGAGAAATTCTGAAAAAGAAATCTTATTTTTATCTGTCTTGTAATTATAATTTTAATTTTGGTTTCAAAAAATGACTACACTTCATCTAATAGTAAATTGTACTGTCCGGCATAAAACGTCGATATAAGATCAATTATAACAAATTAACTATACCATGTTTCTGACACACTGATGATATTGTTTATTTTATAATCGGAAAGCAGTCGCTACACTTCTTTGTTAGGGAGCTTGTCGCTAGCAAACGAACGAAAAGGAAATAAAAAATTAAACATATTTTTCTCTTTAAACGCTGTCACATAAGTTATTTTATATTTTGAACCGTTTGGGTCGAGGCCATTGCTCTATTTGTCAAGGGCATTGTACATACTCTCACGTGATATGTTTGTTCGCGTTCCAGTTGGAAGAGTGCACCGACTACGAGCAGCGTCGCAGGTTGCGCGCGCGCATCCGTACACTCATGGCCGAACAGGAAGGTCAGTCTTTTGTTTAATTCATTTCTATTGATCTTATTACTTTTATTTCATTTTTATAATTATGTGTACATACATGATTAATATCATAAAATCTAATTAGTAAGAACGTCATTTCGTTTTTGTAATGAGTTAATATTATGATTTCGTTCGGCAGCATGCGCGAGCGCAGTGACGGAGGCGCTGGCGGCGGCCGGCGAGCCAGAGAACACGGAGAGCGGCGAGACACGAGGTGAGTCTCTCCTGCTGCCGCTGTTGCAGGGCCTGCTCGGCGGCGCCGGCGACAAGCTGCTGGCCGGCCTCGGCG
>MU158721.1:135459-192476 GCA_015888305.1 Antheraea pernyi
ACACCCGCAGGCGCGAGCCCTGCTCACCCTCGCGGACAGGCTCGAGGACGCCCTCGACGCCGCCGACCGCCTCGACGGCTGTCGGCGCAAACCCAAGAGAAGGAGTCGCGCCGCGAGATATACAGTGGGAGTCACGCAGGAAGAGCTCGAAGAAGCGAGGCGCCTCGTAGACCGGGAACAGCTCGATCTCGGCCCGGAACGGACGGAGACGCTCTCCTCGTCGGGGGCCGCCTCTACGGCGTCCACTGCCGCCGGAACCGAATCCACGACGCCTGAACGAAAAACTAGTTTGGAGGAGGTTAGCTACCACGACGCAGTGCCGGCGCGAAGAAAAGAACTGCCTATTACTAATTCCGCTACTTACGAGCCTCCGAAGCTTAGTAGAAATGCCGTGACGGTTGAGAGACGAGCTCCTGCTCCACGAAGACCAGAATTTTTCCGGCATTCTCTCGCCAATACTGGCCAAACTGATCCGTCACCGCGTACTGAACGCCGACCTTCCGATAATGGCACCAGTATCTCTGTCATCGCCAACAAATTTGACTCCCACGCTAAGATAAATAAAGAGACGTCGAGGCCCGGGCCCAATGATATATCGCTATCGGTGTCGCACCAAAACTTTCGTGAGGAACCTAAGCGCACGACTGTGTACGTACCACCACCACCTACTTACAACTTTGCGGCTCCTCCGTCTACCCTCGATGACTCCTCGAAGCCTGTCGGCAGATTTAGTAATAACAAAAAACTACGCATGAAGCGCGCAAACACTATCGATATCGGTCGTCCGCTCGGTGGTTATCGGATGGACCCTGATACCGACGAGGAAGAGCAGAGGCGGCCAGCTGTTCCGGAGTTCACACCACAGACCGAAAATGATCGAAAATTCGTCGCTTTCATGAAAAAAAATGAGCAAACAGACCGTGACCCCATCGCTCACTCTAATTGGAGCAGTAGATTCGGAAACATAAAAAACACATTCGAAAGCCGTGAACGCGATGAGAGTGTACGATCCTCTAGTGCCTATTCTGCTAGGAGCTTCTGGAAGACTCATGAAGTTAACACTCCAGCACTTCGCCCTCGCAAGTTCTTCACTGAACCAAATGCCACCGTAATTAAACCTCCATGGGTGACGGAGCGTCGCGAACCCATCCGTACACATTACTCTAAACAGGCTCCTCCGACGGCAGTTTCCATCGCTCCGACCGTAAATTCATATGCACCGCCCGAACCGGTACCGCCTTACACTTCGACTTCGACAGCTCCCACAATTTTGCAGTCTTATCCTTCAGCTCCCACTGATGTATTGCCGGCTCAGCATCAGTTTTCAAGCTCTACTGGACCTCCGACTCCCTCGAGCCACCCGCCAGTTCCTCAACTGCCGCAGGCTCCGACTAAACCTTTCGTCATAAAGCCATTCGTTACGCGCCCAATTCCCGTCAACCAATTCTCTCACGCGCCTATGTCGGCATTCAAACCGCCGGCGAAAATAGCATCCCCTACGAGAAACCCGGCTCACGTGTGGAGTCCACCATCGACAGGTGCAGCCCCGTCCCCTGCCTCCGAAGGTCCTTCATACCCGTTCTCATATAACACTGGATCGACAGCTCCACCTGCTTTCCCTCCCGTCCCACCACTGTATCCACCCGCTTCTGATCCAACGGCGTTTCCCGCGGCGCCCATCCCTTCGCGCGTAGCACCCGTCAGCCGCGAGAGCGACAGGCAACCTCTTTCGCGGTTCCGTCCCGCTACGCACGAGCCACCGACTCAAACCCCTCGCGCACCCCCGACACCCCCGGAACATACGGCACGCTCCATTCCTAGCCAGAGTGAGCTGTCGGCTCCACAACTAGTCCGTCGCGCCGACGATGCGCGACTACCTGACACCAAACCGGACACGCAACGCCTACAAATAGAGTTTTACGAACGTCAAATTCGTGAGAGAAACCGTCGTGAGTCAGAAACACGGCCAGAAGATCGTAAACCGCCCGCCTACACTGTTACTGATTATACACCGCCCGGTGGAGTTATTGCATTCGTCCCTCTCCAACGCACGCCCGATATCGAGAAGACACGAGCGCATAAGGTGGACTATTTACCGGATGTCGTCACAAACGACACGGACCGACTCCGGCCAAACCCATCACTCCGCCAACCACCTTCTCCGCGAAGTCCGAATCCAATATCATCACCCCGCGCGTTACCGAATGGCGATGCACCACGCACCAACGGTTACCACGAAGACGTGGCAACGGAGCACGGCAGCGTAGTGACGCGCGTGATGCGCGGCCCAGTTCGTGGTTCAGCCACCATCACAGCAGGAGTGCGCACGCGGGGGGACGACACGCGCGGTCCCGCCGCCGAGAGCCTGCGTGGCGCGCTAGACAAGATAACTTCACCAAAACGTGATGTAATCATGCAAATTGAGCGCAGACGACGGGAATCAACGCTAGGAGCATCCCGCGAGTCGGTCGGCTCGAGTTCTTCGGCGGCCAGCATAGGCAGCGCTCCGTTGTCACGTTCCGGCTCATGGCAGGCAGTATCGGCGGCAGCGGCGGTGGGATCGAAACCGGCATCGCCTCGGCGAGTGGTGGCACGCGCCAAGTCTATGCATTTGCTGGCGGTGCCGAAACTGTACGAAGGAGGGATCGCACGTGAACAAGTCGTCGAGAAGAAACGAACGGTGGAGGCGTACTTTTCGGGGCGAACTGAAGGCGGCGCGGCGCGGGCTCGAGGAGGGCGCGCTCGGGACCCTCCCGCGGCGTACTCGCTGGGACGCAGCCGCACGATGCCGGCGGTCACGGAGCTGCAGTTCCTGGACGAGAGCAACGCGGACGACGCGTTCGAAGACCTGGTGTCGGCGCTCGCATAGCGCCCGGCTAACATTCCACTAATTAGGAGCGGGAGACGCGAACGAGACACGCGTGAGTCGTGTGTGTGTGGGCTGCCTGTCGCCGCTTGTGTCGCGCCACCCCTTCACCCCACACTCCCATTCACCGTCTGACCCTGTCGCATGTACCCCGCCCCCCGAGCCCCGCGGCATTGTACATATATACATCCGTGTCCATTGCGTGCCCCGTAACCGTGTTACTTTGACTAATAGCTTATAAGTATCGTTGTATATGTCTTGCTGGTTGTTTTCCGAGTGTTCCGAACATAGAAGTAGTTATTGAGTTTGACAACTTTGATGATGGACGCGACGACTAACGACTGACATGTTGTTTCGTTTGCAGAAGAAGCGGAGGTGACAGTGACATCGAGCGTCAGGAGGGATTCTTCTGAAAAAATCATTAGCAGTAGTACCACAACAAAAACTTCTAAAGGTACATATATGTTCTTTTAAGCTAAATACCATATTGTGTTAATCTGTTATTATTGAATATGTTCCGATTAGTAAATTATAAAAAGCAATTGGTTACTAGCAGATCCCGCGGCTCAATAAGCGTTATTTTTATAAATTAACGTGCTTGATAATTACAAGGTCAGTTTTGTTTTGCACCAATATTTCGGCCTAATCTTTTTAAACTTTAAATTAAATATTTTTCATTTGCGTTCCCAGCAGATGTTAATATTAACTAGAGTAAAAAATATTCGTTTATATTATTATTTGCATTAATTAGTAGTTCCACTAAAATTTCTCATGGGTTTCTTGCAGTGACAGAGAGCGTGACGCGACCGGCTCCGAAGCCCGTTTCGCCATTTACCAAGTTCCGTCAGCTCGAAAAACAAAACTCCACCACCAGCCCCAAGTAAGTGCCGCTTCCTACAATACAAAATGAACCAAAACCAACAACACAATTTATTATCAAACAGTCAATGCGTCCAATTCAAACTATTTATATATTATATTCGAGGTATTCTATTGTATAGCTTTATTATTTTATTTAATGCAATTATATTTTTATTTATTCTTTTCCGGCAGCCAATAAATGAGAAACGGATAAGGAATAAATTACAAGTAATTATATTATACCTATATAATATTATCATAACGTTAATTTAGTTGCTTCATTATAAAAATACATAATCATCATAGCAAACTATCGCATCTGATTACTATAATACTTACTCAGAATACCAATAAACGCACGTGAGTACAGTCACGTATAAACATACATCAGCACGTAACTTGTCTCATATATCAATGCACCGGCCGCGGTCGCTCACGATTATGTGAATTGCAATGATTGTAACTAAACGGTGATAACAGCGATGCATTACTTCACGTTTCGTACGTTTAACTGTGAGCGAGCTCACTGTGAGGTATTACGTAACGCGTCGCGTCGCTCGGCTCCAGTAGAGAGAGCGGTGCCGACTAACATGAGCCGACGGTTGTAGCTCGCCCAAGAGCCCGCAGAGCCCGGGCTCTCCGTCGCAGCCGTACTTCAAGTTCACGGACCCGGCGCTGCAAGCCAGCGCACTCACTATTAAAGAACGGTTGCTGCATTGGTGTCGCGACAAGACCCGAGACTACGAGGTACCCTCCCGCACTCCCCGATGCGAGCACTCTCACTTCTACAATTGTACATACCTACTTACGTAACGAATCTTCGCTTCTGTCAATTGGAGTTTACCGAATTTCGCATTTGCAAATTCAACATTTTTATTAAAATGTTTCTGTATTAATTATTTTTTTACTTTTCACGAAAGTTTTAGACGTATTTATTATTTATTAAAAACAAATGTAAGTTACGTTTTTATGTAAAATTTTTAAACTTATCACATGAGCGATAATTTTCGCTTTTGCAAAAAATAATTCTCACAATAATAATTTTATTATTGTATCATACAGTGTGTATAATATTCGTAATATTACTCTACAATGCCAGTATATTCAGCTTCGCGATGTTGAATAATTAATTATTCTTTAATTAAAAGTTACATGCTGTAGTCAAGTACGAGTATGTACAGGAACGTGTTGGGGAGATATTTGACTCGCAGTAGACAAATGCATATTTTTCCGAAATTCGGTACCAGTTAGAGTACTTTTATATGTAAATTTGCATCGGTCTACATGATAGGGTATGGATGTAACGGTTTTAGCGCGTTCTCGTTATTATACAGCATGTTGGAAACGTACGCCTGCACTCGCGCACCCTCCCCCACTGGTTAACACTCGAGACGTCGCCACTGCTCACCGTCCACGCTTTTATTTATGCTTTCTTTGGTCGCGCTATACTTTCTGTATATATTAATATTATTATTGTTTTCACAACTTATGGGACTGTCATCAAATACTATAAGAGACGATTCAAAATAAAGTTTAGTAACCTTTCAATGGTCGGCAACCCTCCCTAGGCCTCAGATCCTAACCCAAAATTTCGCCCAAATTAAATAGGGCATACCGTGTTTATTTTTATTTTAGTAACAGGACCTGATTGAATTACTCCTCCAAAAGGCATAATCCCACTTAATCCACACGAGAACCCTAAATTCTGCAGTTTAGAGACTGATTTTACTAGTAGAAAGGAATAATTGAGTTTAATAATAATTTAAACCGAATCGTCACTTAACAGTAAATGTTTTATTAAATGTATCATAATTACGTTATTATATGTATATTATAAGTATTGTTATTACGTAATCAAACTGTTGTATGATTTGATTTCGCTCACAATTCATTAATTCATTTTTATTCACATATTAATTTACACATGAAACATTCAGTTCGACTCATTATTTAATTAAGATAATAAGACAACATTATAAAAACGAATATTTGACTGTTAAACTATTGTGATTTGGTATTTGTACTAAATACTAAAATAATATTAATAAATAGCATGGTGTTGCAACATGTAAAAACATTAAAGAGTGTACAAATTATTTTAATTTTGAGGCATGAGTTTTATGTGTTATGTTATAATTTGTCAATTCACTGTTTGATCTGGAAGACCGCTTTAAAAATATAATCCAAGCGTCCTGTTTTTAGGTTATAAAAAGTTTTTTAGACTTGGTCACGTAGTTTTATAAATTTCTAGACCGCTTATGGACAGTAGGCATTATAAAAATATCAACATTGTATTCAGAATGTAAATATTTAATACAATTTTGATTAAGTCTCAGATAAATGGCTTGCTGCATGATCTTATAAGTATCTACAGTTCGATAGTTTTGATATTTAAAAAAAAATTATTTAGTTTTTTGTACTATTACCGTCTGTAGCGGAAAAGGGAGAATCTAAAATTGGCAGTTCAATAAACGAAATGTTTAATTCAATAAGATTCAAGTTTCTATAATATAAAAGTATATGTAGAGTTAGTGTCCCGAAGAATAATAAGTAGCTGCAGTTAAAGTAGCAGTACTAAGTGGTATTATTAGAATTGGTTTAATTGAAACGTATGTGCGATAATGCAGAATGTGAAGCTGGAGAACTTCTCGACGAGCTGGGCGGACGGGCTGGCGTTCTGCGCGCTGCTGCACCACTTCCTGCCGGACGCTTTCGACTACTCGCAACTGACGCCGGACAAGCGCCGACACAACTTCACGCTCGCCTTCAAAATTGCCGAGTTAGTATGTTATCTCTCAGTGCACACACAACATCCTACAATAGTACCTCGAGCACATATTGTAATTCCCCTAAGAATATCATTGTATGCGAGCCTGCGTGTGTCCAATTACATAGAATATATTGCCATACTTCATAACAATATAAGACGATCACTGAGGAAATATTTTGCTTCCCTGTCCTCCTTTGATCAAAATTATTTTTTTGTAACGAAAAATTATCTTGGCGTCTCTTACATCCAATCTATTTCAGTACCAAATATTAGAGAGATATCTTGTTATCAAAAATTACGATTTAAAAATATTTATTTCATGACACGTACTACTGTATTGTTATTTTTTTAAGATCTTTTCTAAAATTGTTCCCTTTCCCACATGCCCTTCGAAACACAAACGTTTTTGCATTTATTATCCATTTTAGGTTTAGGTTGTGTAAAAGTGAACCCGGTTGTATAAATAATTAAAGTCAAAGATCATATCAATTTAGTGTTAGTATTGTTAAACCAAATTTAACCGTTACATTAATCTCTTAGGTCATTAATTTCTGAGGTACTTTAACTGTAGTTTATGTGTTCAATAGCGTTATCGGTTCGATAACTTGTCAAAGTGCGTTTCTGAATACACAATCATACAATAGATGTCAGTAAAAGTCAACGAGCCATTCAACAGTTTATCTTATGGATAACTATGTTGCGTCAATAACTGTTGGTATTTAGATACCGACACATATCTACTTATAGTGTACGTACGTTTGCATTTATTGAACAGTACGTTTAAATTTTCAGTGAGAAGGCGGGCATCTACCCTCTTTTGGACGTGGAAGATATGGTGACGATGCGCAAACCCGACTGGAAGTGCGTGTTCACGTACGTGCAGTCCATCTACCGCCGGTTCAAGGACCAACACTGAGCGTCACCACCTACCGCGACCATCTAACGCGTTCGGTACATTGTCTCGACTAAACTGATATCGAGTTCGTTAACTCAAACGTAACCGTTCGGTGTTGCCAGGTGTAACTTCAGTTATATTCATGTTACTTATTTCTGTCTCTCGTGTTACTTTCAAATACACGTTATTGATAGAACCTAACGTGATAACGTGATTTATAACATATAATAAAAAAGAAAACGGTTTAAATCGCCATATTGTGTAACGTTAAATGTATCTGACAACTTTGACAGTTCGTTTGACAGTTAGCAGATTAAAAAGGTAGCAATAGAGAATTTTATTAATTTCATACGAAGAATTTATTTCATACGAATTTATTGCTACTTTTTTAATGTTGAAGGTCTGTGGGTAAAAACATCAACTACTGACGAATAGTTTACTTAAGACAATGTATCTGTAACGTGAGGGTGAGGGTGTCGCGGTGTCAGTTAGGAGTAGTCGAACGTTTAAAGTCACAAATTATTATGTTTGATTAATTGAAATTTTTCCAAAGAGAGAATGTTGTTGTTGAATTGTTTGTTTGTTTGTTCGTTTTTTTTATTAATGTTTATTTTAATGTCAGAGTCCGCCCAACTCGTTTCTCCAAGCGCTGTCTCGATGCTAATCTCATATATTTATCGTTATCTCGAGATGTGATTTTCCTAGTGAGTAAGTACTAACATAATATAATATATCGATGATTAGATATTAGGTCGTAGTGTCAGAGGATCGTTTCGCGGATCGCTCCTTCTTATTTACTAGACATAAGGGAGTTGGATCCGCGGTCTGTGCGTCGCGTCTGCACTCAGCGATGGTTATAATCGATGTTATTCTAACAAATATATATTATTTAAATATTCACATTGACATATTTAACAGTGGCTTGATGTATTCGCCTTTTATAAAATTGATATTATAATAATGATTAAATACGATGTTAATTTATATTTAATAATGAATTAATGAAATAAATATTTAATAACATATCAGTGTATTATTTTATGATTACCTTCATATAATTTACTTTTCCTCGTCACTAGTCATTGTGGACGTTTTGAATTATTATTTAGTAAATATAAAAATATTATCTGTATAACTCTCTGTATAAATCCTAAATAACACTCCACATACAAATACATGGGAGAGGACGTTTAGATACTATAGAAATATACTAGGGTGTGCCAAAAAAAGTTTTTTTTTTTTGTCGCTCTCACACCTAATTATCATAATAAATACATAAAAAACTTAATACGTTCAGAAGATTTTTTATTTGCATTAGGTTCCAGGTATACGGAGTTACGGGCATAGCAAGTATTAAATAAAATCCCATTCCTATGTCACCAATATTTTATTTTTCCATACAACGGTTTCTTATTTAAATACAATTTTTAATATTCAAAGTTTTCCGTCCTTGAATTACGTAAAATCACCAGCGACATTAAAATAATGAAACAACCGATGGTACTAATTACTAAGTATATGAAAGCTAACGACATTCTGCACCGCAGAGAGAATGTTGCAACTTGATAAACATCTTGCACCAGTATATTATATCTGAAAACGTACTATACTTTGTTATCTATATTATCCAAATACACAGATAAGGAATTTCAGTACCAAATTTAAAATAAAAATAAAACTCGTAATCAAATGCTTGTCATATCTTTATCTACTTATAAATATGCAGCGGGGAAACGGTGAAAAACATCTCCCTCCTCTGTTTCTCAGCCGATTGTCTTCATTCTTTTAATATGTTGTGGCCATTGACGAGCTTTAGTGTTATTAATAAAAAAATAGAAAAGTTTTTTTTAACTCTATGGTTGAAGTTCGACCACTGGATGAGTACTCGTACATACCTATTGTTCGCGACAACTTATAGTGCTTGTATTAATTATTAGTGTATATTAATTGTGTGTAGTATAGTATAGTGTTTTGTCTAGAAATAGTGCATAGATTTATAGTATAGTTTGATAGTTAGAATAGTATAATTGCATTATTTCTAACGTAATTCTTGTAATTTTTAGATATAGTTTAAAGTATTATAAGATGTTAGCTGTAAGAATAATTGTAAAATATTTTATTAAATAAAGACCAAGCGAAGGGAACTCGTCGCGCCCCCGCCATGCCCTGTATAGTAGGTTTAGCCGAACCTTGACGCTGAGCGCGTGGCCATTAAGTGCTCTGATTGGCGGAGCACCGCCAGAGTGCGTCGGGCGAGCGACCCCCGTGCCGTATAGGCAAGGCCCGGACATTCAGGCGCGGGCGGCATAGAGAGGTTTTGAACGAGTCGGCAATACGAGCACATCCTTCGCTGATCTACTAATAACAAATCTTTTATTGCGAGAAAACCTCAATATTCGTCAAGTTCAACTTCGAAATCAGCAATCGTCGTTATAGTTGTGAGTCATTCGGAGGTGGCTCACACCTATACGGATTCAACAATGGTCTAGATTCACAATTGAGCGTTGTAGGTGGCGCTGCGGTCGACTCTTAGGATTTTCTGTTAATTATGAAGGCAGGATAATGTCTGCCGGGACCGCAAGTGTTAATGTATAAACTTACCTCAAGGATCAGGTAAGGTGAAAGGCAGAGAGACCATAAACGGATCTGCGACATTCGTACTCCTATCAGCGGTGGCCGTTCCGTCCATGTTACCAATGACTGTGGCATCCGAGGACTGCGGGCTGAGGACCTCCTCCTCATCAGCGAGGGAGACGCGCACGTGCAGCGTGCTGTCGCGCCACGCCTGCCACGCCAACTGGTGCTCTTGGATCTTCAGCAGCATCCACGTAGTCAGTAATCCGTTTAGTGCCCCTGAAACATAGATATGTGTGGTTATATTTCTAAATGAGCTAAGTCCACTTTAAATTATCCTTATAACATAACATTTAATGTTTTAATATTTCCAGTTTGTATACACCGAGAACAATGTTCAAATTTTGCCGTCCATAAGGTTTTTAGTTCTTTCTTTGATCTTCATATTTTACATGAACAAAATTTACTGAAATAACGTAAAATATTAGGAACGGCTAGAATTGGATTTAGTACATATTGAAGTGTAACGACTCATATATTGTCTATAACAGACATAAAAGGAGGAGGAGGAGCAGAAAACACTGAAAGATTTTGTTCTTAATATACGGTAATCCTCAGAGTTCACAATGAAACTGCTCTACAGGTATAATAACCAGCTGCCTCGGATTTATACTTGTTCAATGAACATATTAATGTGGTAAGTATTGAAACTATTGCGACCATCATGCACTATTCAATAAATAATTCGCATTTTATTTTTTATTTATTTATTTACAAGGCACACATTACAGATAATAAGTAACTATGTTTACAATTACAATTAATAGTTATTGATGATTTATTGGTTGATTATTGATTAATAGATATTTGATATAAGTATCATAAATCTCGTCACAATTTTTTTTTCATCGCGTGCGTTTTTATATTATTCATATCTTCTGAGATATACAGAGGTGTATGAGTAGAGGGTCGATTATCCAAAATAAAAAATCGGTATCTTGTTCTTTTTTGATGAGCATTTTTTATATATATTTTTTAATATACATACAGATTATTGCATCGTTTTATACAAATAGAGAAAATCGAATCACTACTTTATAGTGTCTGAAATAGATTCTATGTTTAATATTGACTAAAATAATCGATTTTTCTTTGCCTAAAAATCGGTTTGATTAGAGCACATGGATAAATTAATGTATTGTAATTTTACGAGGTAATTAACCAATGATTCCGATGAGTAGGCTCGAGAAGAGATTGGCTGCGAGTGCGCTGCCCCCTCCCCTCCGCGCGCCCGCCTGCAGAGATGTATGTTTGTCACTTTTTGGTTTCATCTAGTTTCAAATCACAATGAGGCAAAAGAAATGCTCACTTCAAAAAACCCAATTTTAAATCAGTTAAATTTTTTGAATTGTAACCAATGTTTGTTTAATTAAAACCTAATGTATTGTTACCAACAAACTTTTTTCTATCTTCTTTTTGTTGACCTATACACGTCACAATTCAATATTATACAGTTTATGTAATTCGCACGATTAAAAAAAATCGAATCAATTAAAAAAAACTGAAAATCCGTCAAACTGTATACAAGAGACAAACATACATATTATATACCACAACGACCTTGGTAAATTATAGAAGTACGAATAAAAGTGTGTCTTTATTATTGAGTACAAAACGTCTAACTCGCTTACTTTTAATTAAAATTACTCTGTGTGGATAGTGTTGATAAAACGATACATATAAGTTCCTAAATCACATAGCATTCCGAGTCATCATTAGAACTAAGCTCAGTAGCGTGTCAAGCCAAGTTCAAGCTAATAGAATGGCGAGAAACACTCATGTAACATTTATAACAAAAGGCAGCAAGTCTTATCACTTTAATCAAAGTAGTCCTTGTCTCAAATCGAAATTACGAATATAATAAATATAATATACACAATTCGTTTTTATAATATATATATATAATACCGAGTAATAAATATATGTAAGGCCACCTGAATATCCTAACATACATTGACCTTTAGCTCATTGGGCATGCATTCAAATGAATATATTAGCCGTTATCATCGTTATCGCTACCAAAGCCGACATCGACAGTGAACGAGTGGGTGACTATCGCAAACTACCTCCTGCCACTGTCTAAACCATTCAGTCAACTATAATTAATGTTTAAACACATTACTGGGGAATATTTAAATATAGTAATCGAAAAAGAAAAATAACAGGCACGTTAAAAACAATACGTAAACCTGACTTTAAATGTTAAGAAAGAGTGACACTGTTGAAGTGTAGATAAATAGTAAGCCTGTCAGTTTGAAATAATATTATCATATTAACTCGTAATAATTATTGAAAGATTTTTCGTAACATGGAAACAATAAGTGTGCAGCAACCGATAAATTTAAAAGTAGTTCGATTCGAGTTAGATTTTAGTAAACTGGTAGCTGAGAAGCCTAAACCGGTGAAGGAATCGAAGAAAATCCGTATACCTCGGATCAATATTAGAAAGCAATCCATTGTGCCACCTCCGCCAAGAATCAACTGCCCTCAGGTAAATATTTTTTTAATAATGCAATTTATTTATTTACATGTGGATACAGCGACAGTCAGCAACAATAATACAATACCAATAACAAAAAGTAGTAAACTTACACTATTATTTAATAACATTAAAAAAAAACATAGAGAAACATTAGACTTAGAAAAAAAAGAATAAACGAAAAAGCGTAAATGAATTCATCAAGAATATTGAAATACGATATCATTATCATTAGATAATATTCTCAGTACGCCAACTCCAAGAAAAGAGCAGAGAGCAGGATCGTCAAATGTATCTCTGTTTCGTAGATCTTGAGAAAGCGTTTGACAGCGTACCTCGAGAAGCACTCTGGATTGTGCTTAAGAAGATTGGGTGTACGGATAAGTTTGTGCGACTTCTGAGACTTTTGCATGACGACATGAAATGTTGTGTCGTCGTCCATAATGAACAGTCTGAATTCTTCCCCGTCACCTGTGGGGTGAAGCAAGGGTGCGTCCTGGCACCTACACTGTTCGCTCTATACTTTGCAATTGTAGTCCGGGAGGTTGTGCAGACAACTTCTGTAGGAGTTCGCATCCGTTTTCGCACTGATGGCAACCTATTCAGCTTAGCCAGATTCAAAGCACTCACAAAAGTATCTTACGCAATAATCACTGAGATCCTATACGCGGATGATTTGTGTTTCGTGACGGAAACCCCAGAAGATCTGCAACTGCTTATGTCTGATTTTCATGACTCATGCCGTAAATACGGTCTAAAGATCAATGTAAGGAAGACGGAGGTGATGTCCTTAGACTCTTACTGTCATAAAACGTTGGCTATCGAACTTGGTGAGCATATGCTGAAACAGGTTAGTAAGTTTCGGTACCTGGGTAGCAGGGCGGTCAACTACTCAGATACAAAGATGTGCTTAAGCGTCACATGAAAAAGTGTAACATAGACCCTTCACACTGGGAGGTTCTAGCAGCTAAGTGTCCAGAATGGAGAGCTCATGTGGCAACTAGAGTCCAGACTTACGAAGAACATCGACGTGCTGCACTTGATATTAGACGTGATGAATTGAAAGCCCGACCACCAGCGGTAATCAATTATACCTACGAGAATGGTGTTCTCACTTGTGTACAATGTGCACGCACTATAAAATCGGCTATATTAGCCATATGAAAGCACACGAGCGCCGGAGTTGAAGCAGTCGCTGTGGCCGAAAACGGCCAGGAGCATACATACATACATATATATATTGATTCACAGCCCAACAAAATGATTACAAAGCTGCAACTATTATTAATGTAAAAAAACACTACATTCACTTTAAAAACTTCACTATAGAAAAATCTAAATACCAAAAAACAAGTCCAACGCGCAATTAGTGTTTAGTCGTTTAGAATTTTTTTTTCAAACTGACAACGTATTGGCCTAGCGAGGCCTTCACAGTTTCACTAGACTACAAACCTTTAGAAAGATTGCCTTGGGATTATATAACAAAATGACTATACAACTTAGTTTTTTTTATGTCATAGAATGTAAACGAACAGGTGGGTCGCCTATGTTAAGTGATCACCACCGTCCATAGATACTAGCAACACCAGGAAGGAGAGTCGCAAGTGCGTTGCCAATCTATGTTTGGGGGAGGAGGAGGTGTAAGTGGGTCCCTGGCGCTCTCACTGATCGAATGAAACGACTGTTACTTGAATGGATGAATGAATACTTTATTGCAATTTTAGTTAGGTTAGGTGGAAGAAAATGCCTCATGCCATTAAGCTCGCCAGTGTACTAACTAAAATTGCAATAAAGTATTCATTCATCCATTCAAGTAACAGTCGTTTCATTCGATCAGTGAGAGCGCCAGGGACCCACTTACACCTCCTCCTCCCCCAAACATAGATTGGCAACGCACTTGCGACTCTCCTTCCTGGTGTTGCTAGTATCTATGGACGGTGGTGATCACTTAACATAGGCGACCCACCTGTTCGTTTACATTCTATGACATAAAAAAAACTAAGTTGTATAGTCATTTTGTTATATAATCCCAAGGCAATCTTTCTAAAGGTTTGTAGTCTAGTGAAACTGTGAAGGCCTCGCTACAGGCATAGTGCATGCATTTTGCCGTGCTACAATAAAAAAAAACACATCGTGATGAAGCCCTTAGCATGGTGGTAGGGCTTTTTCTAATTCCGCCTGGCTACCACTCTCAAGTCAATAATCAGTCGCGAAGCTATTGGTGTGTTCCGGCAACTGCATTTGAGAGCCAGTATAGCGTGTTCACTATCTTGGACCACATTGCTATTTAATATCACATGATATTGTGGTTAAACGCTAATAGCTATAAAGTGCCCCTGCGATAACGCATCTGTGCAAAACTTTGAACACTTGTTTCAAGATTTATTTTTTTTAATTATTTTTTACATTGTTTATAGGAATAGATTATTTTTGGCTTTTATATCGATAACAAAGTCTACCTCGATAAAATTTTCAAAAAATATTTAATGTACAGATTTGGCAGCAGATTTTACAGTTTTATTATAGTATAGATAGAAGAAGATATATAGATAGAAGATATAGATAAAAGATTGACAAAATAGTTTTTTTTTGTACAAAAATTTTAGGTTTACCATAAGCTCAGGGAAATTTTAATCGAAATCCATGTGAAAAACAGTCACAAAAAGACGACGACTTGGTTTTAATTAGCTCTTTCTCTGGGATAACTTACCAAGTGATAATTGATAATTTATCGAGTGGGATGAAAAATGATTCAAAATCAAAATCGAAAAATCGTTTATTCAATTTAGGCCCTGAGAAGGTGCTTATGAACGTCAAAGCTACCACCGGTTCGGAAAACAGCCAAGTCATCGAGAAGAACCGGCAAGAAACTCGATTAATTACTAAAATAACTATTAAAAAATAGGGGTTGGTGTTAGAAGGGTGAAAATTTAGGGTTGTATGTATTTTTTAATGCCTCATTATAACAAAATAAAATTAAAAAAAAATGTCCATAAAATAAAAAAATAATGTTGGGGGTGGACAACCCTTATCACATAGGGGTATGAAATCTAGATAGTAGCCGATTCTCAGACCTACTGAATATGCATATAAAATTTCATAAAAATCGGTCAAACCATTTCAGAGGAGTACGGTTACTAACATTGTGACACGAGAATTTTATATATAACATATAAAATAAATACATATATAACATAAATACCTAGTCTTGCCATAAATACTGAAACAAAGAATAAAAGTATTTTCTATTGCAAATAAGAAATATTATTTTTACAGTGTGTTAGTTTAATACATAAATATAAAGCAATTTAAAATATAAAAAGCTTATGGAGACCTCCATTGGCTGCCATACAGTCCTTTAAACGTTGAGGCCGGTTATCAATAGAAGCACGCACTCTTTCTATGGGAAAATTTGTCACTGCCAATCGTAGGGATTGTTTAGGGACTCCAAATTATACTCTTTCCATGGGAAAATTCTTCACTGCCAATCGTACCGATAGTTTTAGGGACTCCAAATTATTATGCCGTTTAGAGCAAGCCATACTCTCTGAAACTGACCATATATCATAATCCAGAGGATGAAGATCGGGACTAGACGACGGCCAGTCTTCAGCTCTGATGAAGTCCAAAAGTGAAACGGTCGTTCGTAGACCGAGCTTTATGACCCGGTGCCGAGTTTTGCTGGAAGTACCATTCTTGGTTATTGAACATGGTGTTGTTAAGGGGCTTCACTACCTTCTCAAGGATGGTATGTGAAGGAGTTCGAATATAAATTAGATCTGATCTATCTCCAGAATGTTGGTGTATGCCCAACGAAGATCACGACCGTGAGCCGTTAGGAAAATGAATCATTCCTGGAGATATTGTGGAGATCGAGGGTCAAATAAAACACCATAGAGAAAATGCAATATATGAGTATTTCGACGAGAACGTATATCAAACCAGTTTAGTTGCGAATGAAATTGAGAAATAATATCCTACTTACGCAGCCCGAAAATCTAACGAATGCACAAATTTAGCAGACTTGAGATCGAGTTTATTGCGTAACTCCTGTGTAAGATCTGGATAAGTTGCATCGGCGTAATCAATTATGGGAAGTACCAGCGAGTTGCCAACGGTTTTCTTGGTCGAAACTGGTAATTTTTTTTTTGTATTATTTTAAGGGAATGCGTTACTCAGTAAATCTTTTTACTGATTGTATTAATATGTTGAACTCATGATAAGTACTTCACGTGGGTGTTTCTGTGGGTCGGGTGGTACTACTCTGGGCGAGCCGACCCATTCATGCTGAAACCAGTAATAGCTTCAGCGTGGCTCTACCACCTATGAAACGAAGTATAGCTATAACGTAGTAAAATGGATGCTAAACGTTGACAAAAAAAGGTAAACAAAACCGTAATAAATACCGATAGTATGTGTATATTTCTATTCATATTTATTTACTGAATATAGTACTCGTATTTCGAAAACACATTTTTAAGAATACACGCGCATTCAGTTTAATTATAGCATTCAATTTAAATATATCGCGTACAGAAACAACATGACGATAACTCCAAAATTATGTCTCTAAATTTGTTTACAAAGTGGTATTAAAGTTTTTTACTAGCCAAGACAGTACTCTCGATAGTGTAGCTTAGATAGAATGAATGATCCATAAAAATACAACAAATATACAAACTTATGACTCCTGGTAACGATATAGTGATGCCTGCAGAGCTCGCAATAGGAGGTGGCGGCTTGCAGCAGCCAGCGCTCGAGGCAGGAGCGGTGCACGGCGGCGATGGTGCCGCGGCAGTCGCACGGACGCACCAGCCGCTCCGCACTCTCTCCGCCGAAACAAATACGGCAGATGTTATCTGAACGAAGGCTGCCGGTGAAGCTGGGCACTTCTTTTGCAGTTTGTGAACCCTGAGAATGTATTATGTCGTCTATCTTGTCGTCTATCAAAGCCCAGTGCGGTCAAGCTGCCTTCTCGTCTAACTAACTAAACCAAGTGCAATGAAAGGATCAAGTCCCCAGTCCCTTCCTCTTTCTCGGGTTTGGCAGTCAAGATGTCGCTTTCTCCAACCACAAACCGCTATTGATTTTTTAAGTGGTTTTCTCACCTCCTGTAACTTTTTAACATGGTTTTCTCCGACGGTGACATTATACCGAGATTTCCTCCTCCCGCCGCCTGAAAGCTACCCCTCTGTCATTTTTAAAGTAGTTTCCTCCCAGAGTGAATGTCTCTAATCTATTTAACTATATTATACTATACTCTTACATGTTACTTAACAGAAAGGGCCTTGAGTGTCTTATTCTATGTTAATTGTAACTGCAATCCCGACCTGCTTATTTATGTTAATTGTACCTGCAATCCCGATCTGCTTATTTATGTTAATTGTAACTGTAATCCCGACCTGCTTATTTATGTTAATTGTACCTGCAATCCCGACCTGCTTATTTAGAAGAAGAGCACAGACTGATCCAAGTATAGACATGGACCGTCCCGCAGGCTGCAACAGAGACGATGCTGGAGAGGCAAACGTTAAGGAGTCTGCGAGACGTCCGCGCAGCAAACGTTGCTCATCCATATCCAAAACTGTAAACAAACAACTATCGCTCAAAATCACTTTGTAATTTAATAGCTACTCTCTAGTATTCTCAACAATGTATTCAAGCTGGACACTGCAAAAAGATATAACAAACAAGTAATTTATTTAAGTTACCCGGTGACGCGACGCCTGGAGAATATCTGCAACTAATATCGGTCTGCTGGGTGGTGGATCTAACTTCTTTCTCTCGAACATTTTGCGCCTTCAAAGCAAGTATATAAAGCATTTATTTATGTCTTTTGTATGTCTCCTATGTCAAATAAATTATATTTCACAAATTAAATGGTTATCCTATATGTTTCTTCATATCCTTGTCTACGAGATTCTAAACAATATTCAGCTTTTTATTGTATCTAACTTTTTGTTGGTCTCTATCGTATATTTCCTAAAATGTTTTACACTTATTACTATCAGCTGATACGACTTCAATTCGTAGGTTAGTCGTAGTTTTAAATAGAATGATCCCAAGTTATATCTATAACGGAAATAAAAAATACGTAACTGACAATCTTAGCATTTGATTGACTTCAATAAAAAGTAAAATAATATAATGTGATTTTGGCTAAAGGTATAGAATGCATTAAAGTTTCTTCGTAGGAGATAAGTACATGAACTGAACTGAGACACTCACGGAGATGTGTGTAACTGAGGAACAACTGGATATTGATATACTCATAGTAATCTTGCTGTCAGAACGCTCGCAGCCCCAGTACATCAGCAGCGTCTCACCCTCACCAACGTTACAGTCCTAAACCGATATTTATATGTTTAATTCTAGCTATTCAGCTCTTATTGTTTTGTTTATCAAGGAGGTAACGACTATTGTAACTAATTGTGTACCACAATAAAAAAAACGATACGCCCGGACCGTTCAGTAACGATCACAAGAAGTCATCGGAGTATTTACTACACCTTTTTTATCCGAGTACTAACTGACCCGTGGCCACTTCGTTGGGCGGTAAACATTTATAAAAAAACTATTTTTTGTGACTTAAATATAAAAGACATATACCTACATATGCTGTCGCCGAATAACTAGTCATTCGACCGGCGTTATTTTACATATAAATCATATGTGAAATCTATATACATAACGCATATCTCTGGTACATTTTACTTGTGGTATTAATTATTCACGCACACTATAACGCGATAAAAATATACGAATATAAAGTAAATTTTCAAAAAAAAGTATTAACCGACTTCAATATCAATAAAAAACCCATAAGGCACTAAAAAGCGGAAAATAAATAGTTTATCAAATTAACCAAATTAAATAAAACATATGAATATGTGTGCTACCTAGAGTTGTACTGGAAGTCGGTACCAACCAAAATTTTTGTATTACAGAGACGCGAGAGTGGACTTAAACTTTGTACCTGTAGATGATATGATTTTCGGTTTGGTTGGCACCGACTTCCAATACATCTCTAGGTAGCACACATATTCATATGTTTTATTTAATTTGGTTAATTTGATAAACTATTTATTTTCCGCTTTTTAGTGCCTTATGGGTTTTTGATTGATATTGAAGTCGGTTAATACTTTTTTTTGAAAATTTACTTTATTTTTCCATTTTTAGTGTACATAAATATATTTTACAAGCAGTACCCGCGAACTCCGTTCCGCCTTAAGTATATTAAAATATGCGCATTTTTGCGGTATGGTATCTATCGGTATGGTATGCGATATGGTTTCAATTGGTTGTACAATAAGTAACGTTTGGTACGAACGCAACCTTTTCAGTAATCCGCGATAGTTTCTACCACCAACTCGGCTACCATCGCTTCACACATTATACACCTTAAGTAATGTAATTACAATGCTTGCGTCATGTTGCAACACAGCAACGAACATAAGCACAATAGGCTCCTAAGAATTGAAGAGTTTTTTTTATAATATTGGTGGCAAACGAACATACGGGTCACCTGATGGTAAGTGATCACGGCCGCCCATGGACAATTGCGACACGAGAGGAAACACAGATGCGTTGCCGGCCCTTAAGAAAGGAGTAGGCTCGTTTCTTGAAAGTTTTCTTACTTTGTCACGGATCCCATAATCAGAACCTAACCAAACTCTCATCAAACTACCCTTGAAGTACATCCTTTTCAATAAAAAATGAATCATCGAAATCGGTTAGCGTAATATTGAGTTATTCGTCTATTTGTCGTGTACATACTTAATGCAAATTTAAAACTTATACGGTTTTGCACTGGATGCCGTTGTCGGAACTGTACCAAATTGAAATGGGACCACACTGGAAGTACCAGCTTTCAAATAAAAAAAGAATAATCAAAATCGGTTCACCCAGTCCAAAGTTATGAGGTAACAAACATAAAAAAAAAAAAAAAAAGACGAATTGATAACCTCCTCCTTTTTTTGAAGTCGGTTAAAAAAAAATACAGACGAATTGATAACCTCCTCCTTTTTTTGAAGTCGGTTAAAAAAAAATACAGACGAATTGATAACCTCCTCCTTTTTTTGAAGTCGGTTAAAAATATAGAGGTAAACCATAAAGTTGATTTAAATATTATTTGACTACCAGCTGATACCCGCTACGTTCCTCTACGTTCTAACAAAATATTTTGGTACTTTCGTATTAAATGCACCGCGCTCGGCGACCGCTGCCGCAACTGCGACTGCATTGCCGTTAATACATAAGTACGAATATTTTATGTACAGAACAACAATCATACAAAAGATATATTTTGCTTACAACATTTCTTTAGTCTTTTGTAATGCTTACAAACACTTTAATTACAACTTTAATAACTTTATATGAAATTATCGTGATCATTTTTTTACATAAGAGCCAAGTATGTAAAAAGTATAAATTAAAAAAAGTTTCTGCATATGATACGAGCACAACGGCAGCCTACTATTATTAATATTTATATAGAATCAGAAAATATTCTCTATAATTACTTATAACATGACATCATGAACAATTTCCAAAAGTAACTTATTACACACGTAAATTAAATATCTTTTACCCTGATTATATTTGAAAAGCTACAAGTCCGGTGATATTGGAAATTAAGTCTTTGCAATGCTTCTTCTATCCTCGGCGTATACACAGCTGGGGCGAGTACAGCCGACCTTAAATTTTGTATCGCATCTCTTGGAAACGGCTCTATGTCGTTGAAATCTAGAAAACAATTGAATGTTACAAATTTACTCATTTTTCAATCGTACCAGGTGAGCATTTCGTCATATTTTTTAATTTTGTTACGTTTTTTATGGAATAACTGTTACATTTTTTATATTACGGATGAGAAAGAAAATATAGAGATATTGTCAATAGCGACAGACAATGCAGTTTGTAGCGAAGGCCGACAGATGTCAAGTAAAAGGATATTTTTTACAAAATAGGACGAATATAGACATCGTTTTCAAAATGTTAATGATTACTTTTAAGACGTTATTTCTTCATTTTATTTTCATTTAAAAATAATCTTTCATTACTATTTTTAAATATTCTCGCTAAAATCTTGTCATGTCATTGACGTCATATTAGTTTTTAAACAGTAGTAAAAAAATTCGTGCATATAATATATTCGTATATTTTTTTATATATTTTTTTGACCCAGCAAGGTCTTAACAGCTTCACCGGGCTACTAAGGCGAGCGCTTAAGGCATTCAGCCGATTTTATTTTGACAACTAGCTCAAGGGTGCACGGCACACCTCGGCTTTGGCTGTTGCCTGATACATGCAGTTCGCGATCTATCTGAGCTTTTTTTTTTTTAACGTGGGGAAATCCCTTATGGATACGCCACCCTCCCGGGGGAGAGGGTGGGTTATGTCCGAGTCGCACGAACTAAAACCCCACGGTGTATCGACAGACCGTTTTGTGAGGGCGGCAAGAGATCGTTCAAGCTAATCAACCTTGTAGAGCCGCCCCCACGGTCCGCCCTAAAAAACTCCACCCCAAATGTAACTTTTCAATGGACTATACCAATAACATCCAAAAGGAGTATTCGAGGCTTCTAATCTATTGTTTGTGCCTTGTACACGTGCCTTGAATGACTACATTCATTAAAAGCAGAGCAGCAATTAACACGTTGAAAGATGTGATGACATCGATGATCGACGAATTTAAAGCTTGATTAAAGACAAAGAGTCATGCGTCTTTCTAAATATATAAATTTACTAAGACTATATAATATAACACATACACTCAAAGAGTATAATAAGTATTATAGAAACATACACTAATAATAATCGTTGAGTAAAAGTCCGATATTTGTTATATTGGACTAAATACATCGATGTTTTACATCGTATTTGTATGAATCGATAAATTGAATAGTTGGTTATACGGCTAAACATAGATGTTTTTTTGAAGTAAAACTTCTTTAGAATCGTTGTGATTTCAAACCGGATGCATTGGAAAAAACGACAGGTAACCGACACAAATTAAAAAAGGGGAAGGATGAAGCCGGCAAAGAATGAGACAGAAATATACATATTATTTTATATTATCGGTCTCTCCTCTTTGTGCCATGCTTCGTACCGCACTCCCATCTTCTAAGCATAGTCGCCTGTAATTAGTGAGTCAGAGCAAGAGAGCAAATGTCGGTGTGTATATTGCACACTGTTTAATACTTGCTTGTATTTGAGCATTTAACATGTGTTAGTCTATGTGAAAAGTACGTGAGCTAAAACAGTTTTACACTGTAACATATGTTAAATACAATATAAAATATCTTTTAAAATTAATCAAAATACTTTAATTTTTAACTTTGTAATTATCCTACCCTTGTTATATATATTCATCTCATTCTTTTGTCGATTTACTGAAGTTTCACTTCTATCGTGTGTGAATCGCACACACCTTTTTTTGTATTTATATTGATATAAATTTTATATTTCTTTTCAAATATTTTATTTCACAAAGTTGGCATTCCCGAGTGTGTTGTAGGGATGATCGATATTAGAAAAACATCGATGTTGACATCGATGTTAAAATCGATTTAAACGTATCGATGTACAATAAACGTCGAAAGCAGAACATCGATGTCTAAAAACATCGACGTTTCAATAGCATATAAAACTGTCTATTCTATTTATGAAATGTTTGTTATTATTGAAGGTAAAATACAAGATAAAATTTAATTTCCGTTGCTTGTACAGGAGTGCACCAACTTTGTAAATAAGCATTTCTGAAGCTGTTCCTTTTCCTTCTTCCCTTAAGAAATGCCAAGAAATAGCTATTTGTCCGGCTTATTTCGATTACATTGATCAGTATTAGATAGTTATATAGATAATCTAGTGTGAAATAGCTAAACTTGATAATTATCTAATCCCTAGCTAGTACATCCAACGCTAGATGACCCTAAAGAATCTATTGACATTTCGATAACATCGATATGTCGATGTAAACGGAATCCAAACACCGATGTTTTCCAGCTAAACATCGATGTTTGTTCAACATCGATGAATATCGATCATCCCTAGTGTGTTGTTTATCACTAGTTTTATTCCAGGTACAAGTCTCAATATCTGTTATTAGCAGCATAACATTTTTTTTTCACTTGTAAAAATGTATAAATAAGTAAGAGAAAAATGTAATTAGATATAATGCCTGGAACATGGGTACGCATTAAAAAACAAGGTTAGAGCTGTCTGATTTGACATAAACCGGGAGCTATCGTATTGAGGCTTTTGTATTTTGTTCCCACGTGAAGCGTTTCATATCGTTGTGAAATAATAAGTAATAGATAAATAAATCATGGCGGTTCGCGTTCAATTTGAAAATAATAACGAAGTGGGTGTGTTCAGTAAATTGACAAACTCGTATTGTCTCGTCGCAATTGGAGGCTCTGAAAATTTCTACAGCGTGTTCGAAGCAGAATTGGCGGACACGATCCCGGTTGTACATGCAAGCGTCGGCGGCTGCCGGATCATCGGCCGTATGACGGTCGCTAATAAGAACGGACTTCTCGTCCCGTCTTCAACAACAGACACAGAATTGCAACACATTAGAAATAGCTTGCCCGATACTGTGAAAGTGCAGCGTGTCGAGGAACGTCTTAGCGCTTTAGGTAACGTCATAGCCTGTAACGACTACGTAGCTCTAGTGCATCCAGATTTAGATAAGGATACAGAAGAAATCCTTGCCGACACGTTAAACGTCGAAGTATTCCGGCAGACGATTGCAGGAAACGTTTTAGTAGGATCTTACGCGGCGTTAACCAACCGTGGGGGTTTGGTACACCCTAAAACAACAATACAAGACCAAGATGAGTTGTCTTCCCTACTTCAAGTGCCATTGGTAGCAGGTACTGTTAACAGAGGCAGTGATGTAGTCGCTGCGGGTATGGTCGTGAATGACTGGTGCGCGTTCTGTGGTCTGGACACAACATCGACAGAAATTTCAGTAATAGAAAGTGTATTCAAGCTGAACGATGCTAAGCCCACTGCGATAACATCCACAATGAGGGCATCATTGATTGACAGCATGTCATAACATATAATTGTTACATCTTTGACAAATGTATATTTACTCTATAAGAAGTGTATATTTGCCTTTAAAATTCTCTCTGTAAGTATATAAAAAGAGTAAAAAGTTTTATATTACAAAATATATTTGTAAAAAGAGAAGCTTTATTGTTCATTCTTTTACAAGTAACTAATGACAAATCAATTTTATATTACAGTTTTTTTTTTATCAAGGGAATAAGAAGCAGCATCAGGGCTAGTAATTTGTGTAAAGAAAATTGTAAGTTTTAACTGTGGTACATGTATTTCTTGCTGTATGTTATGTATTTAAGAATGTTTGTTTTCTCCTATGATGTCAAGAGTCACTTGAGTAAACAAGTCATTATCATCTATTTGTAAATTTCTACAGTCCTAGAATAAGGGTTCCATTCTTGTGCTCAAAATTTGTGTACAGTAGAACCTCAATAAGTTAACCCTTGATAGGGTAAAAACCTCTATAACTTCAAAAAATATTTTTTTCCCTTCCCTTAAGAGCTTGAAATTCTATTACTTAAAATATGCACTCTCAATAACTTAAACCAATAATTTCAGTATTAGCTCTCAGTTACTTAGAGAAATGTTTCAATGAGATCTGTAACATAAATTATCTGCCAATGAGTCATTTCGACTGAATGTACAAGACAAAAACTTTCTCAAAAGGTATTGATTGGACATGTTTACAAGTTAAATTGTTAACACAAACAATAAGTATACCATCCCCTATTGTTTCTTGGAAATCCCTAAAACCTGTATTTGCAGTGGTTAGGACAGGGCTTACTTGAATGATTAGTTGTTAATCACTGTCCAGGAAACTGCTGTGTGATAAAAGTTATCTAAGTAAAATGAGTTCAAAACTAAAATTAACAACACTAATAACAATATGCTGATAAATTAAAAGAGGTGAAAAAAGGAAAAATGTTGCAGCTCACTTTCAAATACACAAAAGTACATTATCACTTATAATTAAACAAGAAGCTGAACTGAAGAAACAGGCATCTAGAGAAAGTATTTTAAGTAAAAGACGAAAAATTTCAGAAGTCCCTATTTTAGAGAAATCCTTATTTACAAGGTTCAGACAGTGTCCAAACCAAAACATCAGTGTTACAGAACCATAGTGAAAGAAAAAGCTGAAGTGTTTGCTAATTCGCTAAAAAACCATCATTTTAAAGCTAGCAATGGCTGGTTAGAGAATCCTTCGTAAAACAGCGTGATTTGGTCTTCAAGAAAGTGTACAGCAAAAGTGTGAGTGTAACATAAACCCCTGATAAGTTAAAAATTCTATAATTTAAAATATTTTCTGTTTCCCTTGGGTTTTATTTTATTGAGGTTCTACTGTATATGATAATAGATTTGTTTCACTAAAACAGGCAGGCCTAGCATCCAACATGTTGTATACTGTCAACTGGATCACATTATGTAAAAACGGATTAAACAATGTTATAGTTAAAAATGAGAAGATGAGCTTCAAAGCTGAAACAATGTGCAGTTTTTATTTTGAATATGTGTTTTTACGATGACGCCAAATCAATGTGATTTCAAATTAAAAATTTATGAATTGATAACTAAAGTTTACTAAAACAATATATATCATTAAGACAATATAATTCCATGATGCATTTTACAGTACACTATATTTCTATATTCATTTTTCAATATTGTAATAAATTCTTTCTATTGGGTGAAATAATATATACAAAGATCCAATCCAGTGCTGTTTCAGAGTCTATCAATATTATTTTATGAAAACAATTGAAACAATTTAAGGAATAAAGGACTGTAATAAAACATCTTGTCAATGAGTAACAAAAGTATGCAATAGTACAGAAACTAGTACACATTGAAAATATACTTTATTACCACAACATGGTGACTGTGTTGATATTGTGTTTTCAAAATAGTTGAAATAAGGTGGTAACTGTGTATATTTTTTATTTTGGTTTTTATTCGTGATTTTGTCATTTGGTTTATTGTTACATACCTAACAATAAAATGAAGGATTTGACATAATTCACCTAATTTTTGCAGAACAGAATAATCCTGAAGATGCTTTGGATACCCTAAATTCTACCGTGATAAACCTAACTTTTATTTAAATTTAGTGCATAAATTATTACAACACCAGTACAATAATTGCTATTTCGAAATGTAGTGTGTGGTGTCACTGCTACTCTACTTCAGAATAATTGTTGATTTTTTTTTTTGTTTTGCACTGACTACACTATTGACCAAGCAAGGTCTTAACAGCTTCACCGGCTTACTTGTATAATAATAATTAATACGTATATATATACATATAAACCTAATAATTGTAGATCATTAGCTAATCCTATTGATTAATAATATTATTTTGAAAAATATGTGCATTTTATATCATGCTTTCAAAAATAGAATTTTAGGCAAATATAATACACATTATAGTTTACTATTCATTAGTAAATTTCTATTTGACAACAATTATTGTGTAACATTAGTGAATTATTGATGTTTTTTGAAAAAGTTGAATAAATGTTAACTTGTAAATAAAATTGGTTGTTCCATCATTCCACCTCTCTGACTTTTAATATTCCAAATTAGCCTCTTTGTACTGTCCTTCTGTTGTACTATTGCTCAAATATGAGATATTATAGATGTACTAATATATATTACTAGCCGACCCATGCGCACTTCGTTGGGCGGTAGGTAGTAGGCATTATCAAGTCACAACTTCTCTCTAGAACTCAATCATATACCTCTAATAGTTAAGGCAGCGTTCGTAAGAAACGTTTTCGTTCGACCATTTTTTCTCAGACTCCCCAGATATTACCCCCTACAACCTCACAATCTTTACCTCTTTATAATATTATTATAGATAATATAATTAGTTAATAGCTTCTGCCCGCGAGTTCATCCGCGTGGAATAGTTATTTTGTGCTAAGTCGCAACGGAAGCTCTCAAAAGGAAAAAGGTCCCGTTTTTAAAACATTTTTTATTGTTGCTCCGCTCCTATTGTCCTTAGCGTGATGATATATAACTTATGACACTCACAAATAACGTGGCTTTCTATTGGTAAAAGAATTTTCGTAATTTGCTTAGTAATTCTGTAGTACTCTGTCTAGTAGAGATTACCAGCTACAACGTCACCAGACTAGGCCCCCTCGGCAGCAGCTTAAGCCTAGGTCCGTTCCCTCGGCGTGGAGTCCTTGAGTACGCTGCTCGCGCAATACAGTGACACAAAATCTTACATCACTGCGACAACATTACACATATCACCTCCACACACGTGCACGCATACACGCTTACACATGCAAGTGGAAGGGTTTTATTTTTTCCCTTATCAAACTGAAATAGTTTAAAATATTATCCGATACGAAATATATATAAGGGTTGTTGAGGTATGTTTGCTTGGTACACATATATGTTTCAACAACTCATATATGTATGAATAGTTAGCTTAGATTAGCTCAGATAGGTCGCGAATTGCATATATCAGGCAACAGCCAAAGCCGAGGTGTGCCGCGCACTCTTGAGCTAGTTGTCAAAATAAAATCGGCAGAGTGCCTTAAGCGCTCGCCTTAGTAGTGCGGTGAAGCTGTTAAGACCTTGCTTGGTCAATAGCGTAGTCAGTTCGAAAAAAAAAACCCTACAACATCACAAACTTTAACTCTTTATAATATTATTGTCCCTGCCCGCGACTTCGTCCGTGTAGTAATAGTTACTACTCTGGGCTAACGCTGACACACAGAAGAAGCTCTCAAAAAGAAAAAAACATCTCGATTCTGAAACATTTTTCATCTGTGCTCCGCCTCTATTGGCCTTAGCGTGATGATATAGCCTATAACCATTCTCAATGAATGAGCTATATAACACTGAAAGAATTATTCAAATCGGACCAGTAGTTCCTGAGATTACCCATTACAACGTCACAAACTTTACCTCTTTATAATATTAGTATAGATACAAATATTTTTATTTCAGACTCCTGTGTATCCTTCCCTGTTAATGAAATATGAAAAGATTTTTTTAGATAGACCTATATTTATTGTAAAACAGCAAAATAAAATTTTGTGATTTTAGAAATTAAAAAACTAGAGATCCATATACAGTCTTCGTCTATCTTTTTTCCCGTTTTAATATATCTGTAAAAGTTCAGGTTTGTCTGTAATATTGTTAAGACTTAATACAAAACAAAGTTAATCTATCAGTTGCTGTTTTATCATACATATTTATATCGAAATTTGTTTAGAGCGGTTAAAAATCTTTAAATAAATTAATTTCTAATCTAATCTTTATTCAAAATATTTTCATTATCTATCGAAGTTTCTAATAGAATTTAATTATAGTTAGCGTTACTATACGCATCATAGTAAAACAGATAACGAGATAATCATTACCAGTACAGAGATACACTTTAAGCAGGTGATTTTTTTTCGAACTGACTACCCTATTGGCCTGACAGTCTTTTACAGCTTCACCGAACTAAGACTCAAATGGATTGCGCCTTACATACAATAATAGTAATAAACCAATGCAATTGCTCGCACGTACCTGGTGGCTGCCATACGTAATAATTGTAGCCGATGTAACAACAGGGTCTTCATACGATTCTTATATACAACGATATACGCAGCTAACAACAAATCCTAATCTCTCAGAAATATGTAATCACGTGGTCGTAGTCATTTACCAAGTATTTAAAATTAAATTGTGCAACGTTCATGAAAACGAAAATTATATCTAGGAGAAGCCGATATGAATCTGAGATATTTAATCTATAAATCGTTATAATATTGTTAATCATATATCGACTCATTTGAGCGAAGAGCTATGTTACTTTTGTTGTGTTCATGCCGAAACAAACCTAGTGAATTAACTAAACTCTTCTTTTTTTTTATTGTATCACGACAAAATGACAGCACTGTGCCTGATGGTAAGCACAGTACAATCCAAAAACAACGGCTACCACCGAGTGACACATTATCACTGTGACTGGTTTTTTCACCATATACATGGTGGTTGCGATCCAGTCATACTGTAGAACCCTACCACCCCGCTTTCGCCATAGCCTCGCTCGTTATTCAGCAGGGTGCACCACGTGCAGGTGAGGTTGGCTTGAGTGTTGACACCCCAATCTGGGAAGCTGCGGCCGGAAGCCAGTCATATACAAAAACTAGGCATTAGTCACCATACCATGGTGAACCTTACATTTTAAAATATACCTATGTCTGAACATTTTTCATGCTTTGGTACAATTTTGAAATAATATATCATATAAGCCTGTAAATATACAAAAAGGATTATTTTGCAACAAAAATATAAAGGTAATCGGTTCATTCAATTTACCGCAAGATGGCTTCAACCTTAACTAGAAAACTGAAATCCTGTAGATGATTTTGTTTTTAATTAATTACTAGTAGATAATCGAGTAATGCTTAATTTTTGCTTCTTTTTGACGTTCATAATTCAAAATATATTATATATTTTTTCTACATATCGTTGTAAAACTAAATAGATTATCTAAAATACGTCCGGATAAAACCATGTATGTGACATATTTTTAGTATATACATCTATAATCATTTTATAATATATAAATAACTAGCCTGCGTCCGCGACTTCGTTCGCGTGGAATAGTTACTCTGGACTAACCTTAACACGCAGCGGAAGCTCTCAAGAGGAAAAAACCCCGATTTTGAAATATTCTTCATTGGTGCTCCGCTCCTATTGGTCTTAGCGTGATGATATATATAGTCTATAACCTTCCTCGATAAATGAGCTATATAACACTCAAAGAATTTTTCAAGTCGGACCAATAGTTCCTACAACGTCACAAACTTTACCTCTTTATAATATTAGTATAGATAACTGAATTTACAAAATGAAAAACAAAGCAGCCCGCCCGTGTTGTAAAGGTTAGAGAAAAGTTATTTCAATGAAAATATCATATGCTATTAATAACTTTACAGATATTATGTCCAATTTTTTTTATTTAGAAGAACTTTACTCGTAAACTGTAGGAATTACAATGTTTGAGATAATAATGAAATAAAACAACAAAATTTAATTATAATTCTTATTATTCAGATAACATTTTTACAAACACAAACTGTCCAGGTAACTTAATTGTCAGATTGGTTATTTCAGACAGTACATATCAGCGGCCAATATAAATATAGTTAACTATAAAAATAATTGTAATTAGTGAGCTTTTTACTAACATCTCATCAACCAACTCATCTTTTCAGACTACCCACACTGTCACCACTGGTACGTACCATAACTTATATACACAATGAACTAAATATTACTAAAAATTAAAAATAACTACGTAACTATGGACATATACGTTAATAAATTTCAATAACAATACAATTACAGACCTCCTTAATTATAAGCACTGATGATTCAATCAGTACTTTAACTTAGGTAGCTGCCTAAGCAATTCACCATAGGGGTATGCTAATAGCGCAATTTTCCAATAATTCAAATGTCTACATTATTTAAAAAATAAATATTAAATTAATATTCATTAAAAAATAAATTGCTCTAACTATTCGAATATTCCAATGGAAATTTGAATCGAATACCAGGTTCAACTCTATTGCAATACTATTCGTACACCCCTAATTGTTAATTTTTTAATAACGAGTTTATGACAAACTAAAAACGATCAAAATGTTGAAAGAAAAGAATAATATAATACCTATTTACACACAAAAACATATGTTATCGGTATCGATATGCCAAATTTAATTGTTGTGAATCACGCCTCATGAAGTAAGAATTAACTTATTATTATGGATCAAGTACAACAGATGTCACAGTATTCGTTGGTATTTGTAAAAATTTTATGTTCCATAAATTACAGATAGAAAACTAAAAACAACAACAACCAAGCTTTTAAAAATATTATAAATGAATCAGTTATCTAATTACTGGATATTAACTGAAATATATAGATTTAGAAAAATACATTAAATCTAGAATTCTTAGGATATTCATATGGAAGATGAATTTATTTACCATTATTAAACAAAAAAAAAATGTGCAATTTCAATGAGAATAATATGAATTGATCACTACATAGCAATTTATGAATTATTACCAAGTATGTGTGCAACTTGCTTTAGCTGTTACGGTGATTATCCATAATTTCAAACAAGCTATAATAATTTTATAAATTGATGTGTTTAATTTTTTTTATAAATTGATCTTAAACTTTATATTATTACTAGGTATTATAGTATAGTAGGCGAGGGGCCACGCATTGCCGTGGCTCAATTATTACATGTTGAATTAAAATTGAAAAAGAAATTCAAAATTAAAACGTAACGCCATCTATGAGATGTCTATAACAGTCGGTCCTACAGTTTTCTGACAACAAACTAATTTAAAGCGCCATCTGTTCGAGTGTGATGAAACTTAGAGTTGGACCAAATTATAGATAAATGCCAATTTTCATGAAGATCGGTTAAGTAGTTTCGGAGTTCATCGTGGACAAACACTGGATATTTATATATTTAGATTACTTTTAAATAAGTTTAAACACTAGCTAATACCCGCAATTTCATCTGCGGTATTTATTATTTTTCGAAAATATATTTGATGTACCTAAAGAGGAACCTCCATGAAAAGATTGAAAACGCAATAGAAAAAATTTGATGAGGCAGAAATGCATTTTCTTATTTAATGATTTCTATTTTTGTAATTAATTTTAATGATTTAATATGGCCTTTATAATATTTTTATAAACTAAAATGATATTCAAATATCTACTTCCGTCCGAGATGTGACCCGTACGCTAACACTAGCGCCACCCTATTAAAAAATTCAGCCTACAAAAGGTTGGATACTCATTTCTATGCAGAAGTTATTGTAGGGCGACGCGCTGCTCGGATAAATAGTCACAATGCTTACAAAGTATTAATTGCTATTCCTGACAGACTATATTTTTGTTTATTACACTTACCTACACTTCTCTCGTAGGTAACTCTCGCCGTCATTCGAATTGCAATAACTTTTGACAGAGTGGACCGACTTTAATGAAACAATAACTAAATGTCACTCAAAGATATGCTTTATGACGTTCTTAATGAGATTTAGCCATTAGTGTATTTACTTATTCTTAGTCGATTGCAATTGAAATTTATTGTTCAAAATGTTGTAAAGTACAGCCTCGTTGAATATACATTCTAATTATATGTATAGATAATATATTTAACGAGTAATAGGCTCAATTTTTTATTTTTTTCAATAATTTTAATAAAATAATTTTAGTCGTCGACCGCCTATGTACTTACACCCTTAATATTCACTCTGGTAATAAGTGAAATAACTTTATTCCCGGGGGTAGGCAAAATAAAGCTCGATGAAATAGGAATTGGCGAATCAGAAATATTGTAACAATAAAAATAATCGTAGTCTTCAAAATATATCCAAAGATTGTAATGTGATTTAATTTTATCATAAACCGTATTATTTATATTAAACAACATTGATATACAAAAACTCAAGATGCACACGTAACGTCTCACAGCCGGTACACAGAAATGAGTGCATAATTTTGGATTTTGCAGTTATTTCAAATAGTCTCGCGTCGCTTGCGTCCTTGTAAAAACAACTTTAAACCATTCAGGTATAGTTGAATTTGCAAAATCATAAGTTGATCGCATAACTATAACCACGTATGTATATTGAGGAGTTTTTGCGGACGGTTTTGAGTGCTACTTTTATTCAAGCCTGTGCGTGTTGGGTTTTTATATGTCGAATGTTAAACAATGATAACTATATTACAATATTTGTATTTTAACTCTATAACACATTTTATACAACACTCATATCTCTGATGTTTTTGAGTGCGAACCTGAAATCTACATATATTCTAAAAGGTATCAATCAATATGCTTTTATTTCCAAATGTACAATAGTATTTTGATATTATGGCTTTATTTTTCTATGGCTTTTATAATGGCTGTCTAAGAAATGAGTAAATTTTAATATTATTGTATCATGAGTGACATTGACCCCGAAGGTCAGTTTTGGATATGATAAAAAAAAATCATAAACAATAAAGGAATTGATTTATCGACACTACATTGATAGTATGGCTATTACTAGTTTTATTTTATTGCAACCAATCTTCTGATAAATTATAACTACCATTCTTGCGATCTTTTCAATTAACTAACAAGATTGTGCCCCTCTTGTTAGAATTTTTGAGAGAGTTTTTATGGTGTGAGAATCCATGTTCCGTGGTAATATTTCCCATCTACTTCACCAGTGAACCATAACCAGACTATATTACGTGAAACATCACCAATGTTACAAAATATAGGACCAAATAACTCAAGATTACGAATAAAATATAAAATCTACTACATGACATTCCAAGCTCCCGCAAAATGATCACTAGTTTTAAAATGTTCAGAATCACAATGTCATATGGTTTGTTTATGGCATAAATATTATTTTTTTTTTTTTTAATAATCTTTTGCTTGGATTCGGTTTATTTTCACGTATCAAATACATTACTGCTTATGTCATACCATGGGGTTTAGTTTCGTATACGAAGTTGAAAGCAAAAATGTTCAAATAAGTCATTTCTAATTTAAGTTATCATGTGATACATCGAAATTTCACGAACAACTATTACCGTACTTAGTTCACGCACATACAGAAAATGTATTTTTATTGTAAAGCATACTGACTTATGGCACAGTGTAATTCATAAACAACGGCGACCATTGAGAAATAGGGATGAAAATTATTATATTTAGGACATCGATGTATCATTAATTGCCATCGACATTCAATTCCTTCGACGCTACATCACTATTTACTAACGATGTTTCGTCAGGTGTAAGCGCCATCTATTGTATTCTTTGGCTCTATCACACGTGTACAATCTTTAAGCTAGTATCTTGCTCACGCTCTCAATTACTCAATATCCATTGACGGTCATTTTTAGTTAGATTGGTGTATACTAAGCTACTTAAGCGAAGGAAAAAACTGGTAATACAAGATTAATATTAGAATTTGACATCTTTATGACGCGTCTTGTACACATTTTCTATACAACATCAAAAATACATCAATATTATCGATTTTTTATGAGCGATGTTTGATCCCTACCGAGACATATTTAAATACGATAAACTTAAAAAGTCACATGACGAGTTTATTACCATATGACGGTATAATGACCGTGAAATACATCGGCTGATCACCGAATACGGCACTCTTACGTGCCAATATAAGTGTGTGTTACACTTAGTGTATGGTGGTTGTGTTACAATCGGGCGTAACTCGACATGTGCTAACAAACACTTATATCGCGGTAAAACTCTATATGTCTTAGAAAACTAAAACTGTACACTGAGAGACTTTGCGAATACTATTTACACATTTATGCACAATGCAACAAGTAATTTTGAGCCTTAATTTTTAAAAATAGATAATACTCCACTCTTTTCGATATCAGTGCGATAGAATAAAACAAAAAATACTATGTTATTAGAAAAACAGAAGGTGTTATAAATTTATAATTAAGTGACTTTAGAATGCATTTCACACTCGCTTGATTTTATTATCGTTATCAAAAAAAAATTATATAAACTACCCTCATCTGTTTATTCTTACTAAAGTATCTCAGCATAGTACACAAGTTTATGGCCTTGGCTTGTGTTAGTTACACTACTTAGGCAAAATGTAAAGTAATTAAATGAAGTCAAAACACTCATTTGAGACTCAATAATATTGTGAACAAAACATAAAGATGAAGCGCGACGAAGTAATGACAAGTTTCATAAATTCAATTAAACGCTATTTTTATATATATTATGTCCTTTTTAAGTATACTCTAGAGGTTATTAAATATAGATATTTAAGTTAAATACCATATAAGGTACAGAAAAGCGCATATAAAAGGTATTCATCAAGAATATATCATAAAAAATGCGACATCTGATAACAAATACAAATTCATAGGACACAGCCGAAAATCGAAAAATATTGAAGACAACAATGTTTCTCAAAAGTGTATATACATTAATATATTTACTTAGTGATAGGAGCCAAAGGCGAATTATTAACGAAGCTCCAAGTGAGGCGAGGTTGAGAAACAGTGGTAAGAACCCGCAGAGACAGTGATGCACAAAGTGTTAGTTACGCGCGAGTATTAGAAATGGTGCGTCCCCGCAGCAGAGAGCGCTGCGGAGGCGCTGCGCTGCCGCTCGTAGAACAGCATGTAGGCGGCGCAGCGCAGCACCTCCTGCAGCGACACCTCGTGCACCAGCGTGTCCGACGTGTACCACCATCTGGCAACCCGCACAACATAACTGTTTACTCCTACATATAATCACTATCTTATAATATATTATATAACCAATGGATTCATTATTGAATTTTAAAATGAGTTCAATTCAATTTTAGCCATTCCTAATATTTTACGTTATTCCTCAAGATATTCTCAATTTTGTACATATACAATATAAAGATCATAAAAAAACAACCTTACAGAGGGCAATATTAGAACTTCGTTTTCGATGTATGAGAACTGGAAGTCTTAAAACAATCCAACATGTTATAAGCAATTGACATTGGATTTAGCTGACTTTGAAATGTAATGAAATTAATAAATTCACTTTACTTATAAATTTAAATGGAGTTCGAAGAGCACTATCAATTCCAATTGTCATTACTATTTAAGTTGTATAACAAACCCTTTTACTGATTTAAAGTTATCTATGTAAAATGTTATCATGCTTAACTACCATGGAAAAGCGGAAAGATAAACAGTTTGGATAATACTGTGTCCTCTATTTGTATAAAAGTCCTCTATTTATTAATAAAGATATAATAATATTCAGTCCATAATTTTCAAAGATTAGTCTGGATAAACAATAAATACTAATTTTATTTGTATATTATATAAATTTGAAATATATAGTACTAATTACTTTGTACATATTTCACTATATAAAAGGCGACTAGTGGATTCATATTATTGTAAAGAACAAAATAATTCAAAGTCAATAAATGATTTTTTTAAGATAATTACGAGATGATGCAAGTTGTACTAACACCAATGAGGATTAAGAGGGGTAGTTAATTATATGTATATATGTGAGGCAGGTACCTGTTAGCCTCGAAGCCGTTCCCGCGCCTGTAGGTGGCGAAGTGTCCGGAGCGCGGGCCCCCCACGTGCACCACCGCCGCCACCAGCCGGTACGCGGCCCCGGCCTCCGCACCACCAGCCGCACCAGCTCCGCCTGCTCACACAACCACTTGCACGAGGAGACCACACTCTATACCCTTTGTAAAATCCTCCCCTATCTGAATATAAATGCGCAGAACACAAACGTATTGTTCATTCACATCACAATATCTGCCATATAAAATAAAACACTTTTTTAGTGCAAGGCAATTTATTCATTAATTTGTTGAGAGGTTTATTAATGAGATCGAGAAACAATCTTAACACCGCGATTTTAAAACTTCCATCACCCCATCTATGGGGAAAGAACGGTACTACGTAAAGCAGGTTAGACTGGTATATGACAAAACAAACAAGTACCAATTTTAATGTATATAATATTATTTTAACTTTGTTCTGTATTAAACTATTGTTAAATACTTCAGAGTGTGATTAAATGGACCAATACCACAATCTGTGTTAAATCCGATACAGACATACAAATTGTACAAGTGTGGTTATACGAGATGTGACTGATCACAACTCATCTATATGGATCGATTTAATATTTAGATTGTGTTGTATGAAATAATTTTCAAACACAACATCGTTATGGTATAGAAAAAATATATGTAATTACGAGTATAAATCGATTTACAAAAGTACCTTGGGCTGGTTGAGGGTGGCGTAGGGCGCCATCGAGAGCGTCTCGGGGAAGGACACGAACTCGGCGCGCTTCGCGAGTGCTCCGCCGCTCCACTCCACCCGCCCTATGTGCAGGCACAGGCACCACGGCAGCTGCACCCACACACACAGACACTATGGCTCCCACAATACAACACTAAAGTAAGAACTGCACAGCTTCAGTCACTATCACAGCTGGATTAAACACCGAGATGCACCGACCCAATAAAGAAATAGAAAGAAAAGACCCGACCACGCGTTCCTCGGGTTTAGTTATTAAATGTTGAATTCAATAAATCACGTGCACCATAAAATAAACTGGTGGTGAAAAAGAAATTCCGAATTAAAACGTGGCGCCATCTATGAGATATCTTAACAGTCGGTCCTACAATTTTCTGTCAACAAACTAGTTTAAAGCGGCATCTGTTTGAGGCTGATGAAACTTACAATTCATCATCTTCTTACCCTTATCCCACCTAAGTAGGGTCGGCACAACATGTTTTCCTTTTCCACGCTCGCCTATCAGATGTCATCTCAGTCAACACACCTTTTACACACATATCATTTTTCACACAATCCATCCATCCTTTTTTCGGTCTTCCTCTACTCCTATATCCATCGACCGTCATACTCAAAGCTTTTCTAGTTACATGGTCTTCATCTCTCCTCATAACATGCCCATACCATGCTAACCTATTACCTATTACCTATTATTATTGCTGATGAAACTTACAATTAATAACAATAATCAATATTGACAGTAGTTTAATTTGTAATTAAAGAATATCGAGGCCATAAATCCAAATATCAATTATTCTATATCTCAAATTGGACCAAATTATACATAAATGTCAACATTCATGAAGACTGGTTGAATAGTTTCGGGGTTCATCGTGGACAAACATCATGGATTCTTATATATTTAGATTTTTCACAAATATCACCTTTTTCTTAAATCAAAAAGCGTGCATAGATTTATTTTAAAAATTCGTATTAACCAAGCATGTCCTATGTAGAGTTTGTGGAGGAATCTTAGTCTGTCATTTTATATTTTACTCATAATCTTTTATTATTTGATTCTTTTGATTTTGGGGTGTAAGAACTGTCAAATAACATCGAAGACTTGAGACATCCAAACCAATCTCACCACTTGCAGGTGCACCCTGGTGAATAACGAACAAGGCAATGGCGAAAGCGGGGTGGTAGGGTCTTACAGCCTGACTGGATCGCAACCACCATGTATATAGCGAAAAAGCCCGTCATAGTGATTCGCGTCTGCGGGTCGCGTTTCGGGATCAGCTGTGCATATCCAGCTTTTTGCAGGCCGGCATGATAGTGGCGACCGGCGATGGATAGTGTGTCACTCGGTGGTCGCCGTTGTTTTTGGATTGTACTGTGCAGTTATTTTGCTGTGCTACAATAAAAGAAAACTATATTTTGTAATATTAGTGGTGTTTTACGTAATATAGTTTGGTTATTGTGCACAAGTGTAGTGGATGGGAAATAATACCACGGAGCAGGTATTCTGAGATGCCACAAAATCTTCCTAGAAAGTTCCAACACCATCTGATTAGAACATTGAAATGATCACAATACACTTGTAATATTATTTTACCTACTCGAAAGTGGCAGTAATAACCTGGACTGCCAAAAATAAAATGTGCCTTCCTCTAGATCTGGCTCTGGTAACCAGCGCCACTACCAGCACTTATCATATAAAATGTAATATACCTATATCAGTGTAAGTAAATTGAAGTAAATGGATAAGTTATGAATTTGAATGCAAATATGAAAAAGTAAAGTATATAAAATAGCTGCAGTTTCACCTTTCCGAAGCTGACAGTTCTTATATGCTTGGTGTAGGCGGGCGGGGAGGGCGGGGCAGGTCCGGGGCCGCACTTACTGCATTCCACACCCTTCACCATCTCCGGTGCTGTAAACGCTCTGAGCAAACCTGGAGAAATATCCATAAATATCCATAAAACCATAAAAAAATGACAATTTGTTTTCACTTTATAAAATACCCTTCATCATCAGCTCGCATTCATGTACTACCGAACATAAGCTTTGCAGAAGGTTCGCGACAAAATCAAATTTTCGACTATCTAAACCCAGTCCCAGAATTTTACATTATATTTACCAAGATGAGCATTCAAGAACTCCTCTAGCCCCATTCTGGTTATCAGTTATTCTACGAATGCGACCAGCCCATCTACCTCTTGACAACTATGAAGTGTCAACAGACTTTAAGCACTATGTACAATCAATACCTATTTTTATTTTTCAATACTATAGGTAGGGCTTTTTTTATGGGGCACGCGCAGTGCCCATTAAAGGAAATTTCGAATATAGAAAAATTGCCATAAAAACTTTAAAAAAAAACGAAAGAGTTTGAAAAGAAATCAATGTTAGTAACGTTTACAAAAAAAAATGTATTTTTTTTAATAGGTTAAAGGCATACAAATACCAAATGTAATCTAGATCTTTCCGAATTGTTACCGCTTTCACACAGTGGTTTGTCTCTGTAGTAAAGATCGAATGTATAACACTAAAAATATTAAAGTCGTAATTATACAAAAAATTAAATCATATTTGATTTCTCTAATGAAAAGCAATAGAAATACATAAATGCACTTTTTACACTTGGCTTATAGTTTAACAGTAAATTGAATAAAACTGTTTTCAATGTTGGAAAGCAACCTAAAACTATGAATATCTCGAGATTTTCTTTGGTTTTCATTCTGAAAATTTTACAACAGTATGTTACCATTATATGCTACAAGAACCCAAAATAACAAGGTGTAATATTTTTGCATTTTTTGAGGTATGAAGACTTATATACTTTCGAAAATTAGCGTGCCTCCAAAAAAGAAGTCACAAATAACAGACTTGCCTGTAGGTATAAGATAATAAACAAACCATAAAAATAATACATTTTTTTTTCCTCGATCTGACTACGCTATTGACCAAGCAAGGTCTTAACAGCTTCACCGGACTACTAAGGCGAGCTCTTAAGACACTCAGCCGATTTTACTTTGACAACTAGCTCAAGGGTGCGCGGCACACCTCGGCTTTGGCTGTTGCCTGATACAAGCAATTCGCGACCTATCTGAGCTAAGCTAAGCTAACTATTCATACATATACGAGTTGTTAAAACATATATGTGTACCAAGCATACATACCTCAACAACTCCTATATATATTTCGTATCGGATAATATTCTAAACTATTTCAGTTTGATAAGGGAAAAAAATAAAACCCTTCCACCTGCATGTGTAAGCGTGTATGCGTGCACGTGTGTGGAGGTGATATGTGTAATGTTGTCGCAGTGATGTAAGATTTTGTGTCACTGTATCGCGCGAGCAGCGTACTCAAGGACTCCACGCCGAGGGAACGGACCTAGGCTTGAGCTGCTGCCGAGGGGGGCCTAGTCTGGTGTGCGGGAGCGAAATTTACCCCCAGACCACGGCGGCGTGATCTGTGGTTACGCGGGCGTGGGCGTGAGCACGCTCTGTTTGGAGATACAGGCTGGTACTGATCGTTCACTGCCGTTATTTCATGGGGAGGGTCGGTAAAAATATGTCGCGAACGTCTTTTACTACGCGCAACGTTTGGTACGGGTTCGTATTTTGCGGCGGATACCACTAACGGACTGGAAAAAAAATAATACAGTATTATATTAAATCTACGATTATTTTACATTGTTACTAACACTTTATATATAAAGCCCGCGGCTTCACTCGTGTTAATATGTATAAAAAATTTCGTGACGATCACTTGAGTAGTTAAGACGTTGATTCATAGCAAAGAACAAATAAACTCACATTTGCATTTATAATATTAGGATTTTAAATAAATTCTTACATAATAGGGCATCCTAAAGAAATATTTAATATGTTACGTCATTTATTCAATATTGCCTTTAATGACTTACTGTAAACTACTGAGACCTTGTGATATTAGTGATAGTGGAAGACTTACCCGCCAGGCTGTAGGTGCCAGTGAGCCCAACGCTGGCATTAGCCATCGATAACGATATACTATCAAACTTGTCGTATCGTACAGGACTCTGGAAACCACATTATTTCTATGAAACAGAATAACTCTGAAGATGCAAGGTTTATTTTTGCAGACTTGATCCTTTTTTCTGTTTTCGTTTATTTTATTAATAATGTTAAAAATCGTTTTAAAGGTGAGTAACTATTATTATTATTTCACTTATCATATATATTAATATGTGAAGCCCAAACTTTGTATCCCTTTTTGAGAGAAATGCGCGAACGGATGAACGTGAAACTTGGCATAGTTAAAGTCTATATGGAGGAGAAGTGCTGAAAGCTATTTATTTTAGTTTTATTTTATTTATAAGTACATTAAAATATGCATTACTCACGCTACTGCTCCAATTTTACACAACATATACACACATGTAAATAAAAATGACATTGACTAACAGACTTCAAAAAAGTAGTAATAATATTCGTCCAATAGGACAGGCGAAGGAATTAATCCATACTGCCAATTCTGAAGTTATCAATATAGGTATTTCTAATGTATCCTTTAACCAATTTTCCAATTTTAAATAACGGACATCAAAAAAGGTTGTGAAGGAGGTAGCTATGCTCGACTGTATGTATTATCTTACTCTTACGTTCCAATTACCCTTTTTCATTCTACATTCAACAATGATATTAATCCTAATAAAATTCAAACATTAAAAAATCAATGAACTATGGTCGAATGTCGACCACTGGACGCCCACTACTAACTATTATACTTTCATTTTTTAATTGGAATATGCAAGCTTAACATGTATTATAAAGTAATATTTTTTTAATGAAATAATCTATACCAGTCATGCAAGTCTAGTGGTATGACCGGTGGAATGTCGATTCAATGTCCCCAGGTTCAAATCCTGGCATATACCAACGAATATTTGGATTTCCTGCATATTTACTAACTTAAATTGATAACATGTGACTGTGAAGGAAAACATTGTGAGAAATGTTCTTATAGCACCACTGTATGTGAGAAAACATAAAACTTTGCATTTCTTAGAGTTTCAAATCACCAATATGTTGTGGGTTGACATGGTGATTATTTTGGCCTTCCTTTGGGAAGAGACCTATAACCCTGCAGTGGGGTTTCTTACAGGCTGATGTCATGAATCTATACCTGTACATATTTAAAACTGAGTTGTATGTTGAGGCTGATCTCCAGAAAAACTAAACTGATTTTAATGAGACTTTTACCATTTATGGAAACCAAAAACTAGATCAACGACTTGCTTCAATGATAATTTGCATCTCATCATCGTTGACCTTTATTTGCATCTTATGGATTCCCAATTTTATTTACACAGACATTAACTCATCTTTTCGTCTTCGTAGACCCTTGGCAGTCGATATAAAACCACATTGGGAGTCAAAAGTTTAAACAAACTAACCTAGTATCCTAGCCATAAATGTAGTGAGTTTTTAATAGGTCGAAAATGTTTAGTTTGGTATACCTTCGCAGAGCAAACGGTGCACTGCAGGCGCGCAGCGAGGGTCCCGCGGAAGGGGGGCGCGGGCGGGGGGCGCGCGGGGCGCGGCGGGGGGCACACCCAGCGCCGCCCCACCGAGCTCAAGTGGCAGAACGAACGGGACACGCCCTTCCTCAGCCGCGCCGGCTCCGGCTCTGCTTACACACAATACCTTATGCTTTATCTATGCCAATCTCAACAATTTCTCATATCTACTCTACATCAGTTGCCGAAAATTATAACAAAACTAACATTTTGAAAGTAAACTGAACATAAACTGCAAATAGATCAAACTTCTGTAATGAGTTACATTTCATAAGCCACCAACATATTAACACACATTTGTTAATTTATTACACAAAAGTGCTATATTTGCAATAGAGTAAGCCAGACTTTCCCAAACTTTTTCAGTTTGCAAAGCACTTTCGAATTTGGTATTCTCTTTCAGCGCCTTATCCTAGTAAACTAGTCGAAATAGATACAGTTAATAGAAATAGGTACAAATAAAACGTCAACAGCAAGAAACTGTATGCGTTGGTAATTTAATTGTCTACTTTCTACCCATAAATAATTAAGATAAGCTACCTGAAGATGGTAAAGAGGAATGTCTTACGGCGCCCCTCTCTATTTTGTACGGCGCACCAGAGCGTCGGGGCGCACGCTAAGGGAACCTCTGAAGTAAGAATATGTGCACAGGGTTTGCCCCATTTGAATCAACTAATATGCACAAATTCCAAAATAAATGTTGTTCATAATTAATTGTTATGATAAAAAGGGAGCCTCACAATAAATGCTGACCTGGGTCCACTAGATCTGGTTCATCAGCCGGTGCTGCTGAGGCGGGTCTGGTCGTGAGGGCGGAGGGCGTGGGAGGTGTTGAGTCAGCTCTGAGCGGGTGCACTGCGGATGGAGGTGAAGCTGGCGACGCAAGTGCAGACCACGCGCGAGTGCCCAGACCCAACGCATCTGACAAGCATCCAGGCTGTAGAAAAATATAAACTATTACAACTTTTTATTTATACACAAAACTTACTTATTTCCTTTAATTTATTAAAACTTTTAAAATGATCAAGTTATACTAGTATGAAATCAAAACATCTCATACAACTTTATGTAATATATCTTCTGTGGTAACACCCAACAAATTCTAAGCTCTACATGTTATTCACATAGTTTTCAACCTTGGTGTTTATTAATGGAATATGAATAAATCAAAACACAAATGTGTTATTTTTAAAGTTTTAGAAATCCCTATATGCCTATAAGGCACAAAATAACTATTCAACACATTCAACAATTAAAACACACTTCTATGAACAATGATAAAAGTTGATGTCAAAGTAAAATCGATATGGACAGCCATATGAACAGAGGCTTTATAAAAGGTATCATCATTAAGGGTGATCGTATATAATGCAGCCTCATAAAAAGTGGTTTCTAACAGAGTTGTGCCATATGAATTATCCTTAAACCATACAATGCCTTATAAATGTGAATGATCTGACGACCTTTTTACACCCTTTCACTTGTTCAAGTTTGTAATGTACTTTTTGATGATAGACATTGTGCTGATAGTTATTAAAAACTTTGCAACATTTATATAGAAGACTAGCTTTTCGGGTGTAAGGGGTGTCTAATAACATCTAAGATACCCAAGCCTACCTCACCTGCAAATGGTGCACCATGCTGAATAACGAACGAGGCAATGGAGGAAGCGGGGTGGTAGGGTTTTACAGCCTGACTGCGTCGCAATCACCATGTATATGTAAACGCGTTTCGGGATCAGCCTGTGCGCAAGCAGGCATGACAGCGGCAACCGCAATGGATAGTCTATCACTCGGTGGTCGCCACTGTTATTGGATTGTACTGTGCTTACCATCAGGCATAGCGCAATCATTTTGCCATGCAAGTATAAAAAAAAAAGTTTTGTTTAAGGTATAACCTATGCCTCAGGAACAATACTTTTTATAACCATTTCTGTACCACTGAGAATGTATATAGAAACTACATACACATTGGTTGAGTAGTCATGGCATGAAATTAACAAGGATGGATGAATAGAAAAAAACATACAAAAACAGCATAATTTTTATGGACCAAACAATTACCTTTTTAGACATAGCAGTGGTCTCCTCTTCAATACATGACAATAAAACATGCAGTAACTCATGAGCATCTTGCTGGTCTGCAGGTACAACCCAACCGGCTGCTCTCAATGATTGTAAGACCCCTAACGGGCATACTGGTGTCCCTCGAGCAGATTCATGTGTTCCATTTATAACTAAAAGAAAAGAAAACATAAATATTACTTTTATATTTTTGAGTACAACCAACAATATGCTAGAATACAAGCCTGCATTAGTGAAGAACCAACTCTAAAATTTTAAGTGTAATCACATATTGGAATTAAAATATAGATATTATATGAAATACTAGCTTTTGCTTGCAGCTTCACTTGTATCAATATAGATTTGAACAGTCCTTTACTATAAAAAGAAAGAAATTATATGCAAATGTATCCAAAACTTCTTGATTGAGTAATTAAGTTGAGACAGTGTAACAAACTCCCTTTTTCATTTATAGTATTAGTTAAGATATAGGATTTATTAGGATATACATATATCTCTACCTATAATCATTTATATCTATATATAAAATTTGAAAGTGGTAATTATACATAATATACCTTTTTTTCATTCATATAAACTATGCTAAAAGATTCAAAGTAACAAAAATGATATTATATAAAGGTAGTTACTAGAAACTATATCATGTAATCCATCAAATTTGTTATGAAGGTCCGTCAAAATGATTCCAGATAAGCAGTTTATCTACTTAAAACAAACAATGTAGTATTATAATATGAATACATTGTGCCATATATTTCAGATCATTCAATTTCTAATGATTTTTCTAATAATATTAGAATAAACTATACCAAATCATAACAAATGTTTCCCTACCAAGAAAAATATGAGGATTTTTTATTTGACATGCAAGAAATGTATTAACCAAACACTTAGCTAATAAGCTTTGATTAGGAAATAAATAATAAATATTAACCTTCATTCCTTTTACATAATATATTGCTTGTATATAGTAAGCTAAACTTAAAAAATCAGTTACTTTTAATTGCCAAAGCACAGGAACACCCACAGAAAAAATGGGACTCATAAATAAAAACTAGTAATATAAATAACATAATAATTTCCTTCATAAAAAGCTACTATTGTGGAATCCCAATATTTATGTAGTTTTTTTTTATTTATTCATTTTTTTAGGTACAGTACAAACCTTCAATCACAGTATATAAAGTGGTGATCATACTGTTGTGACTATTCGTTTTGGCGTATTTCTTTAACCATTCTATAAATGTGGGACAAGCAGCCAGTGCTTGTAATAATGTGTTCAAGAAACACGTTCTTCCCAGATTCTGTAGTCCTGCAATCTGTCCTCGACGCTTGCGCACCTTTGGAGCACCACCTGGACCCCAGAGAACGAAGGCTCCGACTACAACTGCAGCAGTTACTCCTGCAGCCACAAGAATCCTGTCTCCTCCGTCCATGGTCACAGTAAGAATGAACTTTATCACAATACCCCCTTACATAGTAATCGTCACTGAGTTATTTACTTTTTTAATTTATATTTAGTCAGAAATATTAATTTGAACCTTCTACACAAATAAATAATTTGACGTTCTTTCGTTAGATCTATTTTCGTGTTTTTTTCTCTATGACAGCAATTTACAGAAATACAGATAAGAAATTACACTTCAGAAATATAAAACTTTATAAAATTAGAACTAAGCATAAAAGTAAAAATAGCCACGGCTCATGTAACGGTAATAGTAACATAGTAATATTATTCTTGCTATCAAGAACTTAAATTCGAGATTAAATTCAGAATTGTTTTGTTATAGAATGTAAGTAATTTCCAGATATTTTCCTGCTGTCAATGCATTACTAAACTACAATGACAACTAACCTAAAAAAATGAACAAAAACAAATCCCAGAAACAAAAATACGGTTACTTGTTAGGTTTTATACATATACTTTGCTCGTAATTCGAAGAGTGTACTTTTATAACGAAATTGTAAAGTTTTAAGTTTAATAATGTAACAGACAAAGTGCATAAGTTTCAAACCTTTAATTTACGTTGTGAAACCAATGTATTTTGTTATTATTCAGTTAATTACTTATAATAATATCATAAACGACAATGATTCCTGCTAATACTATATGTGTATCCGAGGAAGGGCCTGCAAATGCTTTGGCGCTAAATAAAGACTGCAATCAAGTTGTTATAGCTGGTAGAAATGGTAATAATCATGTATAAAATAATGGGTTATGTTGTATTATTTTCCACTAAAAAAAATTACGAAATGTTTGTTACAGTGTTCAAAGTGTTTTCAATTGGTGAAAATGAATTTACTGAAGTTTGCAATTTAAGAGTTGGGAAAAACTTGAATCTTAATTTCTCATCCATAGATGTTGCTTGGAGTACTATTGAAGGTAACATGAAATAATTATAATAATAATATAAATTATGAAAGTTATTTTGTTCTGCAATAAATTTACTTAATGCTTGTTAGGAGTATAATAACCTTGTGTACTGCATAGATCCCTTTTTTGTTTTGTTCATAAGTACTAAAATTATAACAGCTTGAGATGAGAAGTGTAAAAACATGATAAAAAACAGCAGGTTGATAGGTATGAATACAGAAAACATTTGCATACTGTGTGTGTAAAACATTCTTATTATTAATGTTTTCTTGTAGAGAACACTTTAGCTACAGCAGCAACAAATGGGGCAGTGGTTGTCTGGAACCTCGGGAGATCTGGCCGTTCTAAACAGGAACATGTCTTTTCTGACCATAAGAGAACTGTCAATAAGGTATAAATAATATTAAATATATTCTTGAATATACTGTTTGCCTTTATAAAATTCTATTTATGTGAAAGCAGGATCCTATAATCAGAACCTAACCAAACTCTCATCAAACTACCTTTGAAGTACATCCTTTTGAATAAAAAATGAATCATCGAAATCGGTTAGCGTAATATTGAGTTATTCGTCTATTTGTCGTGTACATACTTAATGCAAATTTAAAACTTATACGGTTTTGCACTGGATGCCGGTTTAGTTGGTCCAAAGAAACTATATGTCTTATCAGAATGAATTATGAGCTATCTTTTATTTATTTTTACGAGTTTAAGTTATATCTGTTAAATAATATCTTTATCATTAACACAGATGGTAAAACACAATGATATATTATTATAACCCATGCAATACTCCAAAATATTCTTTTTCTGCTAGTAAATACCTCAACACACCAGTAAAATTGACTTCATTTTACTTATTGCAGTTGAAAAATTTTCTATGTGATATGTACTTACAGATATTCATCTGCAAACATTTTGGAATAAAGAGGTAAATAAAATGTTCTCCAAAGTTTTTCTTTAATTATGTAATGATTTGTATGATACTTTATTCAACCTTAACATTTAGGTATAAAGTATGGTTGACTTTTAACTAATATATTCAAGTTTTAACTGGTATCAGGAATTTAATACAATACAAAGTTAAATGTTATTATAGGAATCTAAATGTAGTGTTTGTTTATCCTTAACATGTTTCAATGTTAGATATATCATATGCATTCATTTATATGTATTTATACCAATTTTTTTATTTGGTGCATCTACATTGAGAGTGGTCAAAAAGTTTGCAGAGGACTGTAGACCTCTTTGAGCAGTTAAATTGAAAAAATGTGTTACAAAATTACTATAATAAAAACACACATATATAAACTGGGGCTTCTTCAAATCTTTTTTCTACCATGGGAAGATATTCATTGAATACCCTCTCTCTTGGGTAAAAGTGGGTAATGTCAGACCTCACCACAAATATCACCTCAAGTAGGATATGGTTCTTCATCAAGCACTATCGGTTCTGGCAGGCAGGCTACGGTTTAAATGATTTAAACCAAACTGCTGTTTCAGGTGAGCTTCCATTTAACTGAACCTGCGTTACTGATTTCTGGATCACAGGATGGCATGATGAAATGTTTTGATCTTCGCATGAAAGAAGTTGCGAGGACATTTCTAAGGTATATTCCTGTGTGTCTGCAATTTTTATCTATTGTTATTTCCAAGGAGATATGTTTGTTCCAATTTTAAACCAATTTTGTTTCAGTAATACAGAATCAATCCGTGACGTCCAATTCAGTCCTCATCAGGCGCACACGTTCGCGGCTGTTTCTGAAAATGGTAACGTTCAGCTTTGGGACGTGAGGAGGCATGACAGATGCTGGCAGCAGTTTACAGCACACTCCGGTCCAGTGTTTGCATGTGACTGGCACCCTGAGATGCCCTGGCTAGCTACGGCTTCGAGGGATAAAACTATAAAGGTGAGTTAAGGCGTTTAGTGATAAGGTCTGATACTATTTAAGGGTGTTTTTAACATAATCCCACCGGAGACCCATATTGGGGAAGGAATAAAATTTGTAAAACTTTTTGTATTACGAAAAGTGGGGGAGGTAAACACTGTGTCGGGTAGAGTGTTGAAAACACTGGTTCTCGTTCACTGTGTCCGGTAGAGTGTTGAAATCACCGATTCTCGCCCGATCACCGAATTTAAGCAACGTTGGGCGCGGTCAGTACTTGGATGAGTGACCACCTGGGAGGGAACAACGCGACACGTTGGCTTTTGTTATAATTTTGGAAATTAAAATGTTTTCCTGTGATACAAACGTTTCACTTCTGTTGTGGGTCTTTATAACACACCCTTCTTTTTTTGTATTTGCTTTGATATACCTAGGAAGTATTTTAGTTTCGAAGGATTGTTAAAGGCACGCCCTTGTAAATTTATTGGGATCTTAACATCATTCTTAAAAGAGTAAAGGACAGCAAGGTGGAAAAAAATATTAATAATCTATAGGTGATGCTTCTTCAATAGACCAATACTCTATATGAGGGTTAGTTATTACATAATTTTATTCTTTATTTATAGCACCCAAAAGTATTTTTTACAAACAGTTCCTTATGTACCTGCATTTTTTTTCCGGCTAAACATATATATTTTTATGTATTAAACGATTAAGGTATTTTTAGATGTTCATAAACAAGAGCGTCGTCTATCAAGTTGCATTAGGACGAGACTTTACATTTGTTCAATTATTGCAAGTTGAAATCCATACACTATGATAAGAAAGTGGGTCGGCTGATAAGGCGGTCTGCTAACTGCAGGTCACGCATGCGAATTATCTATTGAACTATGATAATCGTTTGATTTAAATATAATGTACTTATTGACATAAAACATAACTGTTATGTAAAATATAATATGTTCCATTTACTGTTTTACATTAAGTTTCCTTTTTCTGTTCTCATTTATTACTGTGCTATCCCAATGCTGAATCAATATTAGTGCTGCCCATTGTAAAAAATGGCGCCTATTATAGAAATTTTGCATAGAATAGATGTAAATTTGTTATATAATTTTTAGATAAATGAAATTACCCATTTATAACATAAAATGTACCATAAATACATTATGATCATTCATAACTTGCACTATATGTTGATTTCAGAGGCAAAGTCTTCTAACTGTTCAACTTGCAAATTTGTGTTCACACCCTAAGTGTTTTTTTCCGCAGATTCTTGGTCTGCACCTTATTTCTGGTGTGTTGAAGTAATTTATTTTTTACCCTCCGAATTGAGTGTCCCTAATGTAAATCCAGCGCTGCGGGTATCCAAAAAAAATCTGTAAATTTTCGTAGCATAGTAATTTGACAACTAGAGTAGAGGAAACGGTTATCTTAATGAGACCCATTTAATATTCTATCCATATTTTTTCTCGACAATGCTTGTCTCGCAACTTAAAATAGGTGTCTCTATAAAGACATTACAATAACTTAAAATTAACCTCTGCTAAACTCCATTGACATGTGTAAAATCGGTCGGTCCTTTTTATAATGTTGCGCGTATTCTTACGCACTGCAATAATTCGTAATGCATAATAATGTCTTCCCATACCTATATTTTTTTGCGATCAAAAGGTAAGAAAACGTTTATTTTACAACCATCATAAACATTTTTTTTATAGACTCATCAACTGGTCTTTAATAAAGTTAACCGGTCGACCATAATAAAGGGTACAATTATGTTTTTTCACGCGTAATATATGGATATTATTATACGTATGTATTGCTTTTAACAACTGTATCGAATATAATACAAATATTGTAGGTCGTAGATGTAAGAAGCTGGACGAATAGAGACATAAAGGTCTGAATTCGTCAACAGCATGAAAAAAAATCGAATTATTTTTTATTGATAGTTACTAAACAACAAATAATAATAAAGAAGAGCGATTGACAAATGGAGGAGAAATTGGTACTGAACTGTTTTTTTTTCTCGAACTGACTACGCTGTTGACCTGGACATGTCTTTACAGCTTCACCGGACTAAAATAAATACATTGACCTGTTATAATCGTCGCCTATTATTTATATGTATATAGGACCATAGATATTTTTTTTCCAATTTCTGTATTGATAACACTAACGCTCGTCCATAGCTACAACATAGAAAAATAATGAAAACAATCGGCTGAGAAACAGAGGAGGGAAATGTTCTTAACCGTTTCCCCACTGCCTATTTATATATAGAAGACAGATAGATTATGATACACCTAGGCACAGGACTAAAATGTTTATCAAGAGTAAGTTCGTATTTAGGGAGAATCGAATCCGTGATAAGTATACTCGTATTATCATATTCTTACCGAGTCATTTCTAGAAATAACATATTTAACCACAACTTATCGATTTTAGTTACGGATCGAATATTGATTCCCTTAGTGGCATTGTATCTTTAACATTCCAATGAAGTGCTTAATGCTTAATTTTTAGGTGTGGGACATACATGCCAAATCGAATCTCGAGCACACCATATACACGATAGCGTCAGTCGGCCACGTGAAATGGCGCCCGCAGAAAAAGTAAGTCCTCAGTATATATCTTATCCCTAAATGCATAATAACCATAAATAAATTTTGAAAGTAATTTTAAAACAACAACAACAATAAAAAGTTATGTCAACTTTTTCTTTTATACGTAAGGTAATTTAAGGTAAGGTAAGAATTCAACATGTTCTCGGAAACGTATTCACTCAGATTTTTGAATACGACTAAGTGGAATGTAGACAATTGGCAACAATATGCCTTTAACGCGTTCCATATCAAGCCATTTTTGCCTGACATACCATACGTTTTTTTTCGAACTGTCTATGCTATTGGCCTGACAGGCCTTCACAGCTTCACCGGATTACATCACGTATTATCATACAATATTACGTTACAACATTATACATAACATGACAATAATTCTTTCGTTTTCAATAGTTATTAAATTGTGTACCACGGGTGGTACACGTGGCCTAAAAATCAAGTTTAACATGTACCACCGTTGGAACACGTGACAAGGAATGTGTTAAGTGTTAAAATGTCAATAGTAACGTTATTTAAGGAAACAGTTATATGGCACCCGTAGGTACCAAGTGGCCTCTTGTGCCCTCGTGCTGGACTGCGCTGTCCACGTGTGGGACGTGCGAAGACCACACGTGCCGCTGGCGACGTTCGCAGAGCACCGTGACGTCACCACCGCCATCGCATGGCAAGGAGACCCTCACACCTTCCTCTCCACTAGTAGAGTAAGAGACATACATACATACACATATCATGGAACTTCATTTTATATAAATTAATTCGTCTTCCTTGTTTTCTTTTAACGTACATTCTGATATATTTCTTGTACAGTCCTTGAGCTCCCTGCTGGAAAAAACTCATACCTTCTCATAAAAAAAATAATACGAAAATATTCTATAAGATTTAATAGGTGTATTTGTCCGAGAAATTACTCATAAAAACTCATAACTGCCATAACTCATTAGATCTAAGAGATCTTATGAGTAGCTTCAGTGTCTAATAGAATCTCACCGTATTTTAAGTAAAAATCTAGAATCTTATGAGTTGTAATGGATGTAATGTAAAAGTTATAAGAATTAATGAGCACATGTTTAGATTACAAATATTCATGAGATTTAATGAGTGGATTAAAAAATCGTAAATAGTAGCCCGACAAAATGACTGCACTGTGACTGATGGTACCACTTTGCGGGTCGCGTTTCGGGCTCAGCCTGTGCATATCCAGCTTTTCGCAAGCCGGCATGACAGAGGCGACCGGCGATGGTTAGTGTGTCACTCGGTGGTTGCCATTGTTTTTGGATTGTACTGTGGCATCTTTATGTGGTACCATCAGTCACAGTGCAGTACGTGGTAAGTAGGCAAGCCAGAGGTTCCTATCCTGTCCCCCCCATACCTACGTAGCCTACGTGGGAGGCTCCCTCAGGGCGGCCTCTGGTGGAACTCGCCTCCTGCTCTCCTTCAGACATCTAAGCCAATCTCACCTGCACATGGTGCACCCCTGCTGAATAATGAACAAGGCAATGCCGACAGCAGGGTGGTATTCACTTTTGCGGGTCGCGTTTCGGGATCAGCCTGTGCATATCCAGCTTTTCGCAAACCGGCATGACAGAGGCGACCGGCGATGGTTAGTGTGTCACTCGGTGGTCGCCATTGTTTTTGGATTGTACTGTGGCATCTTTATGTGGTACCATCAGTCACAGTGCAGTCATTTTGTCGGGCTACTATTTACGATTTTTTAATCCACTCATTAAATCTCATGAATATTTGTAATCTAAACATGTGCTCATTAATTCTTATAACTTTTACATTACATCCATTACAACTCATAAGATTCTAGATTTTTACTTAAAATACGGTGAGATTCTATGAGACACTGAAGCTACTCATAAGATCTCTTAGATCTAATGAGTTATGGCAGTTATGAGTTTTTATGAGTAATTTCTCGGACAAATACACCTATTAAATCTTATAGAATATTTTCGTATTATTTTTTTTATGAGAAGGTATGAGTTTTTTCCAGCAGGGACCCCCTCTCTTCCCGTGGGTGTCGTAAAAGGCGACTAAGGGAATAGCTGATGGCAGTCTAATCCATCTAATTTAATAACTCCCCTGTAATTCAAGCTAAACTTACTATGGTAGAAGAGACCTTTGTTTCCGATGCTATGGGGGTAATTACTGCTGGGCAATGTGAGATGCCTTTAATTGGCGCCAATCGGGGACCAAAATGGAAGGCAGCCAACTCACTGCATCCTGACTATCACCGATCGTACCGGGCAACCGGTCCATCGGGACCTGATAGAACTGGACGAGAGAGTGGGTTTGCATGAGCGCAACTGCTTAACCACTTAAATCAATTCACGCGCAGATGAACCTTGGCACGATTTCGGATTCCGAGCATAAGCCCTATGGCGATGGAGTAGTGGTGGTGGGATTTCGGGTCACGGTGTGCCTGACTCCTAGCTGTTGCTCTGCACATAGGCGGTCAGATGAGAGTGGTCGCTCTTGGAATTGACTGAGACGGGATTTCGAGTTCGGCAGCACATCTGATGTCTAAGCAGCCCTATTTAGGATCACTCTGCTTACCCCTGCACAGGGGAGAGGCCTAAACATAGTCCGTCTCACTCTTCACCCAGATGGTTAACCGCGACCTTCTGGCACCGATCTTTTGCGGTCGAAAAATAAATAAGGAAAAAACGTTTTCGAAAACATGCTTAAACTTTGCGACGTGGAATGTTCGTACCCTCTTGGATAATCCTAACAACTTATGTCCCGAGCGAAAAACTGCTCTTATTGCAAGGGAATTGTTTAAATATAAAATTGATGTAGCTGCTTTAAGCGAGACCCACCTAGCAGACAGCGGGGAGCTCTGCGAGGACCGTGGGGGCTACACGTACTACTGGTTTGGAAAACCCGCAGGTGATAAAGCAAGTAGTGGCGTCGGCTTCGCCATCAAAACTAGTATGGCTAGATCACTTGCTGAGAAACCTAAGGGTATAAATGATAGGATAATGACTCTTAGACTTCACACACATAACAACAGATATCTCCACTTAATAAGTGTATATGCTCCCACTATGTCTTATGGCGAGGAGGATAAGTTAAAGTTTTACGATGATTTACGAAATGTCTTACAGAATATACCATCTAACGATAAGATCATTCTCATGGGTGACTTCAACGCTCGCGTTGGTTCTGAAAGTAACATCTGGAAACAAGCTCTGGGGCGACATGGGATTGGTAAATGCAATTCTAATGGCGAATTACTTCTGTCTTTGTGTATAGAGTTCGGCCTCTGTGTTACTAACACTTTTTTCCGTTTAGCCGATAAGCTTAAAACGTCCTGGATGCACCCACGCTCTAAACATTGGCATCTTATTGATTACGTCATCGTACGCAAAACGGACCTCAGAGATGTACTTATTACGAGAGCAATGCGAGGCGCGAATGGTTGGACTGATCATCGTCTGATAAGATCAAAAATACGCTTTTGCTACAAACCTCCTCATCGTGCAGAACATAAAATGCCAACCCGACTGGCCCATTCCAAACTTGCTACCTCTGAGCGACTCCAACAACAATTTAACTCTGATTTTGCTACAGTCTCAGTTGACATAACGGCTCCGATTAATGAGCACTGGCGCTGCTTAGCACAATCGCTTCACGAAATTGCTGGACGTACGGTCGGAAAACCAGAGAAGAAAAATCAGGACTGGTTTGATGACACTGATACCGCAGTTATGAAGCTAATTAGCAAGTCAAGATGCCTGTTACAAAATTCATCGAGTGTTCCACAAAGAAGAACCATACAACGAGAACTTAAGTCAAAGGTTCGTGAACTTAAAAATCGGTGGTGGACGGCGAAAGCTATAGAATTACAACACCTAGCAGACACCAAACAACATGGGAAATTCTATGAGAGTCTAGGACGATCTTTGGCCCTCGGCATAATAAAATCGTACCGATGTACTCCAGAGATAAGCTAAGACGACTGACAGGGCATAACGAAGTGTTGGATCGCTGGGCTGAACACTTCAGTGAGATATTAAACCCAGCAACTCACTCCGTGGATTTAACATATATCGGGTCCCTCCAAACTTTGCCCACATCCACGAAGTTTGATGACCCACCATCCTTTGACGAATATCTTCGAGCGATTAGACGCCTCAAAAATGGAAAGGCTGCAGGTTTTGACAGTTTGCCAGCTGAAATATACAAATATGGTGGCTCCAATGTTCAGAATAGTCTTTTTGAACTAATTTTGCAGATATGGCAGTATGAAGAAGTACCCCAAGACTGGAAAGATGCTTCTATTTGCAAAATTTACAAAGGTAAGGGAGACTCATCTGACTGCGGGTCTTACAGAGGCATAGCTATACTCAGTGCGGCTGGTAAGATCTTGGCCCATATTCTCAACTCTCGGCTGAGTGAGCTGGCCGAGCGTATTTTGCCAGAAACTCAGTATGGTTTTCGCCCAAATAGAGGGACCGTGGACGCTATATTTGTGGTAAAACAACTTCAAGAAAAGAGCATAGAACAACGACGCCCACTATACATGTGTTTTATCGATCTAGAAAAAGCATTCGACAGAGTTCCTTTGTGCAAGTGGCTCTTAGAACTGTAATGTAACATTTAACAAAAATATGGTATAAATTGTACTAATATACTTAATTAAAAACTGTAAATCAATGTTAAGTGGATTTACAATAGTTTTTTTAATAAAGCTGATATATATCGAATTATCGATTTTTTTTCATATATATTGATGCCCGAATTGATATTTTTATAAATATCGTTACATAGAAAATCCGATATTTTTTAAAATATCAACAGCCCTAATTCCGACGCGCTTTTGTCGAATGACGTAACTAATGACCGAAAGGGGCAGAAATGGGTTCGAAACGTAAGAGCAGTACATCCCTCTCTAACATACTTCAATTTCGCTACAGTGCTCTCACTCTTTAAGGTGTCTGTATTTCATCATTTTAATTTTAATACACGATTATGAATAGAGTACAATGATTCAAAAATTTTTTTTAATTAAAATTTTCAATTCTATTGTTTTTTT
>MU158721.1:202658-268013 GCA_015888305.1 Antheraea pernyi
GTGTAGAGTTGGTGTGGCGGTGCAGGCGGTGCAGGCGGAGGAGGGCGAGGAGGGCGCGCTGTGGGTGCGCGCGGGGGAGGCGCGCAGCTCGCAGGTGGAGGCGGCGCCGCTGGTGGCGCAGGCGCTGCGGCACCACGCGGACCTGGGGGACGTGCAGACCGCCGCGCTCGTCTGCATCGTGCTGCACGAGTACAGGTGCTACAGCCCCGCCATACCTCGCCCTCTACTCATACGCCATCTCACCCCCCATACCCCCCTCAAAAATTTGATTTGCCAAAAACGTTCAGAATATTAATATAACTATTATTTTCTTCAAAATGTCACCAAATATATAAAACTGTCATTGTACCGTTCTACGTAGTACCGCTATTATTACATAGATGGTGCTATTTTTAAAATCACCATTTTTAAAACCGTTGTGTCAAGATTGTTTCTTGTATATGAACGGCATAGCAACTCATAATATGCAGTAATGGATTTTGATATATTACATATGTAAATACTATACGTGCACCGTTGTGATTTTCCATCAACAACATTTGAAACTATTATAACCCATTATATAAAACCCTCAGTTAATAACCTACACTAAAAAACAAACTCTTAACGAAAAGTTCAAACTATCCCTAGTCTTGCCATTAATACTGAAACAAAGAAAAAAAAACATTTATTACTTACAATGTGTTAGTTTTATACATAAATATAAAACAATTTAAAATATAAAAAGCTTATTCGAAGTGGTCTCCATTGACTGCAATACATTCCTTTAAACGTTGAGCCCAGTTATCAATAGAAGCACGCACTCTTTCTATGGGAAAATTCTTCACTGCCAATCGTACGGATTGTTTTACGGACTCCAAATTATCATGGCGTTTAGAGCAAGCCGTACTCTCTAAAACTGACCATATATCGTAATCCAGCGGATTAAGATCGGGACTAGACGACGGCCAGTCTTCAGCTCTGATGAAGTCCGAAAGTGAAACGTTCGTTTCCAACCAAGACTGCTTAGACCGAGCTTTATGACCCGGCGCCGAGTCTTGTTAGAAGTACCATTCTTGGTTATTGAACATTGTGGTGTTAAGGGGCTTCACTACCTTCTCAAGAATGGTATCTTGATACACTTGTGCCAATGTTTTGACCTTGACCTGACCTTTCTCACAAAACTATGGCTCAGTCACTCATTCATAGCTAATACCCCACCAAACCATCACTGAAGTTAGATAGTGCCCACGTTGCACTCTGTTGACTAATTGGGAAGCTTCCTTAGAGCTTTAAGCATAAACACGGTCATTTTGTTTGTTAAAACGTTGCTCAATTGTAAAAATGTTCTCATTCATAAACAAAATTTTTCTGTGACCTCCCTTTGCCAGATCTTTTTCTATCATAAACAGAGGAGGTCTCATTGTACCTATTAATAGGCCGGTACACGAACATTTTATTAATACTAAACCAAGCGTATGGAGAGTTTTAAATATTGCATTTGGCTCCATACCTACTTTGTGTAATGCAATCACAGCGATTCGGTTCTCTTTATCACCACACTCCATTTTAATATCGCAAAATATTGTACAATGTATTGGCGCCAAAATGAGAAAACATGACGGATTCCAAATTCAAATGTAATATTTTGTTTATTTTTAATTGTAACAGTATTTATGGCCAGACTAAGTATACTATCTTTCGATATGTCTTAAATAACAACTAGCTTAAAATAAAATAGCCTATGTTACTCCTTAACTTCAACTATCTGTTACTGAAAGTACTGTGAAAATCGGTCCAGTCGTTTCGGAAATTACCCGGAACAAACAAACAAACAGCCAGGCAGACTGATACAACTTAAAAAAAATGTTTATTTTATATACTTTTATTTCCAGTTAGTAAAAAGCTGTGATTTTGATATTACATACAGACACCTTTCTTTTTAGTATGTGTATAGGTAAGTAATGTTAGAGTTGCTTGTGGCTTATGTTATATTACAAGAAGTACTTCAATTATATTAGAATTCTTTAAATTGGTAATAAAGTTTGTTTTTAATTAATTTCATTTTGGTTAATATTTTGTAACTTAACAAACGATATGTTTTCGCAACTCTTATTCTTGGTATCAGAGTGAGTGATGTAATATTCATGTAGGAATATTTACACTGAGAAATTGTTGTAAAACGTGTTTATATTTTTGTAGGGGTGACCTATTTCCTTACATAGACGAAGGCTTGCAGGAGCACTGGCTCCTCGGCTACATCGAGTTTTTGCAGAGGCATAAACTATGGAACGTTGCTACTGAGGTGAGTATTTTGAGAGTGACGTCAGTTATTACTTCGTGAGTGCTCGTTCCGATCCGGCACAGCTACGCTGCACAGATGTGCTACACACCTGCGTTCCGTTTCCTAGAACTGAGTGAGACCTTTCCTTTCTATTTATTTATTGCTTTATTAATTATTGGTATATTTATTTGTTTACTCATTTATTTATCTATTTATTTACGTACTTCTTTAATTCTTCAGTCATATCTTTATACATTTATATACTTTTTATTGTTTGTTTATTTACATAGTCTTATGTTATTTTTCCCCTGTCTCGCTTACGTATTTATTTGCATTGTTTTCCTATTTTGTTTAGTTTTTAACAGCGCTTTTGTTCCGGACTCAGATAGTCATATAGTTTTTCGTTTGGCGTGCCCCCCTGCCCTTAAGGCAGGAAGGTTGGTTCGCGTCCCCCTCTGGCCACGAAATGGCCCTCAATAATAATGTTATATTAGGACTCCGCCACGAATTACTCTCAAATGGAGTCGACGCAAGCGTCGTAGACACCATTCTCGCGCGACATTATTTCCCGTCCTCGGAGGACGCTCAATTTGGATTTCATTTATATGGACTTTGCTAAGGCGTTTGATAAAGTCAATCATACTCATCTCATTAAAAAACTTGGTGCATATGGAATCCATGGAAACCTACTTCGTTGGGTGGAATCTTACATATCTCGCCGCAGTCAAATAGTTGTAATCAAAGGGTATTTGTCATGTCCCATCTTCATTACTTCGGGGGTACCACAAGGTTCACATTTGGGATTTTTACTGTTTATAATAGGTCTTTACCTATGAAATTGCCGTTCTGCAGTACTGGCCATTTCAAATCAAAATATTTTTTGTTTGGCTAAGAATTCTAATTTCAAATTAATTTTATTTTAAGAACGTGGAATTCCAATAGTAGTCATTTGTTTATTGATTAATGTTACATTTTTATCGCATTTCAATCTTTTTTGTCATCATGGATTGGTTAAAAATTCGAGTAATTATGGAATATGAGTACCGTCGTGGCAGCAACGTGGCACAAAACATCAACGACGTTTACGGAGCTAACACTACAAACCAACGCACCACCTGTTATTGGTTTGCTCGCTTCCGTTCTGGGAATTTCGACCTGAAAAATGAACCTCGCGGTCGTCCCCAAAACTTTGGTCGACAATGACGAATTAAAGGCGATTGTGGAAGCTGATGATACACAATCTAAGGCTGAATTAGCAGCAGCTTTCGACGTTAGCGTCAAAACAATATTGGTCCATTTGCGTCAAATTTGCAAGGTAAAAAAGCTTGACAAATGGGTGCCCCACGAACTCAATTATCGCCAGTGCAAAGTACGCGTTGAGACGTGCCTTGCACTGCTCAACAGACACATAAATTAATGAATTTTGAATCGCAATATTACCTGCAATGAAAAATAGATTCTGTTTGATAACCGCAAGCGCTCAGCAAGTTCGTTAAATTCTGGTTCAGCACCTAAACAATGCCCTAAACGAAAACTTACTCCTAGAAAAGTGATGGACACTGCTTGGTGGTCTAGCGCCGGTGTGATTCATCACAGCTTCTTACCAAACGGGGTGAGCATTACTGCAGATATGTACTGTGAAGAACTGAACACAATGATGGAGAAGCTTGCACATCTCCAACGAGCATTGGTCAATCGCTCATCTCCGCTGCTCCTGTACGACAACGCGCGACCTCATACTGCACAGCAGACGGTCTCCAAGTTGCAAGAACTGGGGTTGGAAGTTCTCCGTCATCCGTCCTACTCACCAGACCTTGCGCCTACAGACTACTATTTTTCCAGAATTTGGATAACTGGAAATTCGTTTAAATTTTTTCATACAATACGGCAATTTCATAGGTAAAGACCTAATATTATACATACATGATTTAGTTAACTACCTCCATAGTGATTGCTTGTTATATGCTGAGGACTTGAAAGTTTTTCGAACAATACGTAAAACTAATGACTGTTCTCTATTGCAAAACGATATTGACAGTATCAACGAATGGTGTAATTTAAACGACATGTATCTGAATATAAAAAAGTGCTTTTTGATATCTTTTGCAACTACAATCCATAAGTTTCAGTATAATTCGAAAATAAATAACTACTCAATTCAAAGTAAGTAATCAGATCCTTGGATTTCTATTTGGTATAACTAAGATATTTATGAGGCGTTTATGTTTTATTTGTATAAAATTGTAGTAAAGCCTATACTCGAATACGCCTCCATAGTTGGGTCTCCCTATTACTCAGTTCATATAAAGAATATTGAACGAATTCAGACACGCTGTTTAAAGACACTATGTCTTAGACATGGTATGCTAAGAAAACTTGAACGTGCTCAATATTTTAAAATCTCATCGTTGTCTAGCAGAAGGCAAGCAAGTGAATCAACTTTCTTATATAAAATAAATTATATTATAGACTGTCCACAATTACTATACTTGTTTAATTTTAACACCAACTTTCGCGGTCGTTGCACTTAACTGTTTCATATTCCTCTCTATATAAATAACATTTCCTTTAATAATCCGATTGCTAACACGTGTCGCTCATATAATACTATCACTAACTGTATCTCCTGCTGTGCCGATATCGACATCGACATATTTCATCTTAGTCTGAGTAAATTTCGTCACATAGTCTATAAACACAGGGTTTCTCCTTAATATCATATATTTTTTAAGTTAGCATACTCTTATAAGATTGTATGATTATATTTGTTAAGCATAGATGTGCATGCATGTAGTTTTGGATAATATAACAGAAAAAAATAAACTATAAATTGTAATTGTAAACATAGTTGTTTATTATCTGTAATGTGTGCCTTGTAAATAAATACATTCCCCGCGTGGCAATAGTTAATATGTTCGCGCCTCTCGATTTGCCGGAATGACAGGCGGATAGAGGTCAGTTGCCGAGCTCCTGCCCGGGGGCCGGCTCCCAGATGGAGCTACACACAGTCGCGCCCGCGATTACCGCTCTAGACAATGATACCGAAAATGTTAAAGTTGTTTCACATCAAAAACGTAAACAACGGTCTCGCCCCGCGTCGCGCTCGTCTGATTCGGCCTCGGGTACCGGACGCCCGGCCTAGAAACTAGTACGCAACGTAGATGGCGCTCCGGCGCCCGCCACGCTATACCGGCAGCCGTTAGAACGCGCTCGAGCAGAGCTAACTCCGTCTCGCTCGAGCAAGTCGACGATACGGATTCCGTAGCGGCGACTAAGAAGCCCCGCCCACCGCCTCCGGTTACCATTCAGGACAAGTCCCAGTGAACATCATCGTCAACATCATTCTCAAATAGACTAAAATCGCTAAAAATTAACTATACGTAGACCCTAAATACCACGGCGGGTATCCAGGTTAAGGTCCCCTCCGTTAACGACTTCCGCCAGCTGATAAAATTCCTTCGGGAAGCTAAGTTAGCCTTTTTTACTTTCACCCTTGAGGAGGATACCTTCTCCGAGTAGTGCTTCGTCGCGTTCCGGCCGAGATCTAGGTCGAAGACGTGATCGCCTCCCTTAGGGAGAAGTATTTCCCGTTAAAGAGGTACATCGGATGTACCATCCGCGCACCCGCAAGCCATATAACATGGTATTAATTAGTTTCGATCGCTCCGTGGAGGGTAAGGCTATTTTCAGCCTGACCTCTGTGTACAACCTCACCGGCATCACCGTCGAGGCCCCCCGGACGACCCATACCCCGTCGCAGTGTCACAACTGCCAGAGTTACGGCCACTCGGCACGCAACTGTTATCTCTGCCCTAGGTACGTCAAGTGCCTGGATGACCATTGCATAAAGCAGTGCGGGCACATACCCGACACCACCGAGCCGCCCAGCTGCGTGCTGTGCGGCAACGCAGGACACCCCGCGCGCCGCGCACACAACACCTTCGTCAAGCGAGACAGGCGCCTCTCGCGCCCCGGCGCGGCGGCGCCTTCTGTGCCGGGCGGTCTGATGTTCCCCGACCCCAGCCTCAGGCTCGCCCCCCACAGGCGAAGCCGACACAGGCCGCTCCACGGGCATTTTCGGGCTCACCGGGGTGAACTGGATTACCCAGCTGCTCCGGGAGCACGACCTTCAGGACGTCCTTGACTTTCACGCGATTCTCCAGAGCGAAGAAAACTTAGGCCTGCTCAACGCGCTCGCGCGATACCTAGGCGTTGCCGCGACGCTGCAACGCCTCGCCTGTTCTACTCAGAATCAATATAAATAAATTTCGCAGCGATGAATCGTGTAAAACCGCGCGGCCTATATTTTTCCTTTTATAACGCGAGATCTCTTAGGACACTGAGCGATCTAGTAGCTGCCATTTTATGTAATAGACATATTGACGTTTTCCTCATGTAGGGAAGCGCAATTAAAACAAAAAAATCGTAATCCCGCGATATCGCGAATTACAACATAGTTAGAATTGATCATGTCACCCGCGGGGGTGACACCTTAATTTATTATAAGCGCTCACTTTATTGTATGCCGTTGGATCCGCCCGTTCTATCCAATATTGAAGTACAATAAGTAGTTTAGTGCGGTACAAATGAGCAATGTAAAAGTAAAGTTAGATTCAGTTAAAAACACATTTTTTATACGATTATTGTAGGGTGACGTTGTTGAGAAGGAAAATATATTGTAATTCTGACTAGAAGTGTCGTTTTTGTGATGGATCCTGGTGAGAGTTATCTGGAGCACGCTCGCACGACATATATATGTTTGAATGTCTGTGATTGGCTCTGAAATTACTGATCCAATTTGGATGTCAATTTCATTGTTCAATGCTTATTTTTTCAGGGAATGTTTTAGTATATATATTTCTTCAAAATTTAGGTAATATTTCTCAACTGTACTTGGATTTTAAATACTTTTTTAAATTAATACTAACCGTATTATGTAAAATGGAGTGAATAAAATATTTTTTTATACTTGAGTTATATTTTTGAAGGTGATTCATTTTTAGATACATGAAATAGAAAAGAACAGTAACGAGGGGTAATACAAGTTGTTTGTGTTTGCAGGTGGTGCGGTGCGCGTGGGTGGGCAGCGTGTGGGCCTCTTCGCAGCAGTCGACGGGCGTGGCGGTGTGCTGCGCGCGCTGCGGCCGCCGCACCCGCCCGCACGCGCCCTGCGACCGCTGCCACCACCCCCACCCCCACCACTACCAGCCCACGCACATGCCAGACCTCTGCTCGGTCTGCCACACGGTAACAACACTAATTATATACTATATATCCACTAGCGGGTAGAAAACGCGATGTTCCAAGTGGTATACCACACCTGCTGGTAATATACGTCATAATAATTTTCTTTTGGATTGTCACTTTTCTACAACAGCACATATAAAGGCTGAATGGTTAAAGAGTCGCAATATTCACATGGATCACTGAGTAGTCGTTTCTAGTTTTAAATCAATTTAAAAAATAGGTGCTTATTATTTGGCCTAATTATCTCGGAAAACCCAAAACTGATATCCACACAACATCAGATGATTTACCCAAAAACGAACTGGTGTAATAAACAAATTTTAACTAAGGTTCTCTTTGTTGTTTATTAGTATTTGTTTTGATATTATTATTTTAAATCGTAAATATGACCATGAATGAACACACGGTTGAATGGTGTCACCCTAAAACACAGGTCAAACAGTCACCTGGTAAATAGGCTCGGAGACCGGTACAATAATGGCAGCTGGTGATGAATTGTAGATTTGTATGCAGTCGTCTTAGTTTTATAGACTTCTTTAGATAACTCAAGTACAGTGCAGTCATTTCATCGTGGTCCAACAACTAGTATTAGTAAATAGAAAGAGTTCCGTTAGAGTAGTGAGTATACAGATGAAGTGGAGGTGCGTGCAGGTGGTGCGGGGGCTGTACGCGTGGTGCCAGGGCTGCTCGCACGGCGGACACCTGCACCACATGCGCACCTGGATGGAGCAGCACGACCTGTGCCCTGCCGGCTGCGGACACCACTGCCAGCTCGGGTGACGCCTCTCCCCTACCCACTCCCCATTTCCTTCCCCTCCCTCTACCACTCTTCTCCACGTGTGCTCACTACTCACAGTCGTTTTTACCATATCGAAAATCGAGCGTATTTGTACAAATTCCACGACTTATTCGCTTGTCATTTTCATATTAAAACCAACAAAAATAATGCCCAATTGAATATCCTACCGAAGTTGCTTACAATATGGGAACACTCGGAAATTGTTGGCAATTTTTCACTCCGAATGTGGATGAACTGATCATATGTCCAACACATACAACTAGAAGTAAGGGTGTTGCTAAATCCATACATACCCGTTACTTATCGACAATATATTATTATAGGTGCTTACTCTTTCATTATCTCATTGAATTTTGTAACTTCAAACAATAATTTGTTTTATGTTTATATTCTAGTCTCTTTTTAAGGTATAATTTAGAATAGTAATATATATATATATATATTTAGCATATATGCTGTGCTATAATATTCAATATGACATAACATGTCTGTGGTAACTAGATTTGTGACTCACAACTGACTGTATTGATCGTGATAAAAGAGCATAACATGATGTGATAGGCCATTTATTTATTAGTAACTATAATCTAATCTCAACCCCAAATAAATAAGCAACGGAAGTTGCCTAGTATTCAATTAAAATTTAGATTGATTTTATCTATTTTCGAACAGAAATTTAAAAAAAGTCATTTCTTGATTCTTGTGCGCTAAAAGGTAAATCTTGTACCTATAGGAACTTGTAGATATAAAAGTCTTCCTCCTTGAAATGTATTCCATACAAATCGAAACGGAACGCTCTAGCCGCGCTCATTAAATACAACATTACTTGGTTTCTAATGTAATTGAATCGTTACATTTGAAAATGACCCAAGAACAGTTATAAGCATTCTTAAGATTTAATTTTTTTAAATATTTTCAGATTCTATACGTGTAAAATTTTGAATTTATTAAATATCTATTATAGTAATCTTATGAACAGTAAAATTTAGACTTCATTCACGGTGTATCAAAATTGAAAACATTAAAAATAATTAAAGTCTTATGAATGATTACAATTGGACTTGGTTAAAGCGCAGTTATATGTTTTAAATAAAGATTGTAATTTGTGTATCAGTAGTAATAATCAATCTCCACTGTAAATAAGATAACATATTCGTATAGACTGAAAAGGTAAAGTTTTGTAAGTGATTTACTTTTTTAAATAAATAAACACAAGTGCAATTACATATTCGATGTAGTTTTATTGTTATATTATATCTATATTATTTACAAACTGATTAACTTTCAGATTTTATTATCAAAATACAAAGAAACAATTTTCGAAATTTAATATTATCAGAATTGAGAAAATGTATATTTTAAATGCAATTTGTAGAATGAACTATTTTATTAGGTTACATACATACGAAGAGTATTATATGAGATCGATTCATTTCACTAAGTATAATAATACTTAATTTGTTATTTTGTACAGACTAATCATTGAAGGATTTGATATGAGTTTACATAGTAAACTGGAAAAAAATACGTAAAAATTTTGGGTAATATACAAATATTTGTATAAAAATATAGGAAGAAGTTCAACTAGAGGCAATATAAACATTGTAACGTTATAAATAAAGTTTATAGCTAAACACTTAGATCAGTAGTGCAGCTTTAAAAGTAGTTATTGGGTAAACAAATGGGAATAAATAAAAAATTTAAATCGTTAATTCTTTTTTAAATAAGTGCCTAATGACTCTCTAAACGTCAGACGATTACCGAGGTAATAAAGCACGAAAGTTTTTATTATGGTAATGTATTGGAAACTACGTAAACAGTCGAAGATGATACTGTGACCACATACGACATTCAGGTAGAACCATCTCGCTCTTACATTGTACTATCGGAGTATGAAAGTAAACCAATCGGAATCTAGTTAATCTGTACAAATAATGCGTAACATTCGAGTTCGATCTCTGAAGTAGTTGTATTTTACCTATCGATAAAATGTCTAGTGCGGTTTGTCTAACAAAGCACACAGCAAGGTACGAGCGAGCACTTCCCTTGCTTGTGGTCGTCCACCTCCTCCGCCGCCGCGAGACCTTGCTTCTGCCGCGACATCTGTCGTATCAGGCTGAGGAACGCCTGTGGAATCGATGTTAGTATGCCTTTATACCGTGCAATGTTAACTTATTAACCTACACTCTAAATTACTTTTTAAAATTGTACAACAAATCAAAAATTCTCGAAACCATCACCAAAACAATAAAAGCATACGAGACGATGAAGCAAAGAACATAATTTTACAAACAAAATTACACAAACAAAAACTGTGGTAGAATAAGTAATAATTGTTACTAATCATATCTTGTATCTATGATAACAAGATCAACTGATTTTTTTATCACAAAGTCCTGTACAGATGAGGGTCTTTTAGTCTCAATAAAAAGATAGCTCTTCCCATATGTCATCTGGCCTATTATACAGACCGATATAAAAGAAAAAAAAAACATTTAACATGATTACATTAAAACTTAAAAAATAGTGGTTTAAGGAAAATCAAGCGGCTTTAAAGCTATTTACAATTAAATTCCCAAATTACATTCCATCAAAAGTTATACTTTGCAAGGCTCAAAAATGACAGTTTTCCTTTGAATAGTTGCAATAATGAGTAATAGAATTATAAAATAACGGATAATTAAATATAAGAAGTGGGAGGTTACAAAAACAGTACGTACAGAATGTTCGCACGCAGTACTGACAAAAACGACATAAATAATTTTTGCAAATCTGTATATTTTCTGCTCCTTCCGTTTATAAATATATTCTTGCGTGTGTTTCTTACAGAGACATACATACACTTACATAACTCCATACATTTGTGAACTAATCAATAGGAAAATACATATAAAATTATAATTGTAAAGTGTGGTAACAATTTTCAAACCGCATTTGAAAAACCGATTTTAACTTGAAGCGAATCTTAAAAATAGTTATTTATCATTTCAATTAATAATATCCTCGAACTTTGTTAAAAGGACGCTTTCCCATATCGATACTTCCAATATAAAAGATTATTTATAAGAAAAAAGTATACAAACTCAAATTATTACTTTTCGTATATATTACTATACCAATAATCTGGAATAGTTCAAGAGACTTGTCTTTATTCGCAGTTTGATAATTATTACCATCAATACTTACTGTCAATATATGAAATTGTTTTTATTTATTGACAATATTTATTCTCTTTTTTAATACACCTGTCGAAAATAATATATATAGGAGTATTCCTTAATATCTTGGCAATTGAGAGTGGTTATACGTACGACACTCGATATAATCTTATCGATATTTATTTTTATGACAGTAAAAAAATAGTTGAACCGATTTTAACTGACATATTTACTGGCAGGTAGAGAACTTTTCATAGTTTTATCAGCCATATATAATTATGCTTTTCGATGGGGATTTAACAGCAATGATAAAATATAACGAAGAGAATTAAAAATCATTATAAGGGTACTATGATAAAACATAACGGAGGTAATTTAAAACCAATATAAGGGTTGTAGGGGTTAAATAATAGTGATATGTGTTACAGCAAAATAATAAAATATACCACACAATTAACCCATATAAAACACGCAAAAAAACAAACATCGATAAAGTGCCATAACCTAAAAATATTATACTAGAATACGAATTAGTATGCATCGTATTGTTGCAAATGTAGCTTATTGTAATAATGATATATGGACAGATAACAAATAACTATTCACATTACTTTACGGTCGCTTTGAAAGCATTTTTACTATAATAAGAGCCATTACATTCAGAGAATATTATTATTTGAGGTACATTAATTATTAGTAACGTACTCTTTCAAAAGAGATTGCTTAATACATCATTTATATTTATTTTAATATAATTATTGTTAATGCTATTGAAATTAAGTCTTTCTCCGTCTCTGATGGAATCATTAAACTCTAATTATTCTATAAACACTTTCAAAGCGGACCAGAATATTACATTCTCAGCGCAGTCACAGCTACTCGCGTACAAACAATGCAGTCTAGCAAATATCTAACGAAACCCACTTACACATGCGACACGTCCGTTAGTGTTTCATTACAATACGCACACTTTTGCTCAACTCCAAAATTATAATTACCCTTTAATCTGCAAAACTAATTCATTAGTTAACTATAATCTTGAATCTCGGCAAAAATGCGAAACACATCCCCTATGATATAAGTAAAATTATAAAATACATAATTTAGTACAATATGTAATTACTTATGACGCTAATTGTACCGTGACAAAGTTTATGTAACATAGTAAATTAGTCGGTAAATAGATACGGGATATCACGAGGATACAAACAATGTAAAAAAATATATTTCTAATTCTTATTGTTCGGTGAGGCTGTAACGTTGGTCGAACGAATATTTATCAAATTTTATGGCAGTGTATGTACTGAAATGAAATCAATCCCAAATATAATTTTGAGATAAACATTTAAAATATAATTGTATCTTTACCGACTATCAATGAAAAACGAACATTGCATTGACAGAAAAAACAGTTAATATTGTGACAAATCTGCCTAAACACCTGACAGGCCACTGGAACAGTAAAATTTCAATCATTTGTGGTAATTATCGACATTTCCTAATCTAATAATGAATCTAGAGAAAGGGACGAAAAATAATAATGATATACGAATTATTGTGGGAGCTTATTATTACCAGAATATGGCTTAATACCAGTAAGTTGAATAAAAGAAAATTGATTAGGCTAACAGGCTAGTATCGAGCTGACATAGTTGTTGAACAGATTCGATTAAAAGTTAGTTGGTATGCTCACGGAGAAAAGTAATACACTTGATTAGATAATGTTCATAATAACAGATAATATTCATATTTTCATAACATGTATCCAATTTCATTTATAAAATAAAGCAATCGTTACCCTGTACGTGGTCTTGTCAGGTTCAGACCAATATATTATAAGAACAATACTAGCATAAATAATAGGTGTAATAATTCGCATGTTGTTTGCAAAAATAACAATCTAAACTTTTCCGATTCCAAACTTTAAAATCGATTGCAATAACGTAAGTAAAAATATCGATATCGTGAAAAGTATTTTAATCCAAAGGCTTAATCTCTATGATCACGCTAGTGCGGTGACAATACAAACACGTTTACATTTATAGCTTACTTATAATAAAATAAATACAAAAAACTTAACGTCCATACGCTTATGTTACCGTCTCTCATTCACCCACGTTGTCGAAAACAAGCGAACAGTTTGGATCATATTATCGAATGGGTGACTGACGATTCTTTTTACATAACACAATCTAAATATATTTTGTTTCAACTTTCTTGTGAATAATTAATACCTTCGCACTCTAAAACTTCAATATTTTGATTAAAACAGGTATTGATAAACGTGTGTTTATTTATAGATATAATTTAATATTACATCTTTCCACTGTTGGAATTTTAACACATTTTTATTACATGAAACTGCTAGTCTACTTATGAGATTTCCAAATTACGACGGCAAATCATATTAATACTATAACGGGCTTTTAAAATTGTTAAAACATTCATTATAACATCGCTTCTTGTCTTCACCGTGAGCTCGACATACTTAGGTACGAAATTTATCTCCAAATTTTTACTCTGCATAAAATTTATCCAAGAATAAAATAAAGTGCAAGCAAAAGCTTCCATATAAATAGAAAAAAAAAACATTAACCGGAAACTGTTCCAAATGAAGGTGAGATTTCGTACACTCTGAGATTACTCTGATGTTTTCAAAAAAGATCGAATGTATTTTAGTAGATATTTCATGAGGTAATAGTTTCCGGCATTGTCAGCACCAAGATGGGCGATGAGATATATCATATTTTTACATAGCCTTACACTATCAATAACTAATCGATATTATAGTGTAGTACCACAGTGTCCGGTCGTATTCTGTAAAGTTGTCGATAAAAATTAATCGAGCGTTAAAACAATATTTTATTGAACATAGGCATATAATATTGATTACAGTGTACATAAATAAAATCCCTTAAGTTGTACATACAACTACAAAATGCGACCGAACACCGACAACGTGCGAAGCGCGACCGCAACTTGTATACTGTACGCTGCGACGCACACGCACGCACACGCTGGGAGCGAGCGCGTTCTCTTACAACGTTATATTGCAACCTTTACATTGTGTTTAGCTTCATAGTCATGACCATACTTGAGCACCATTATTCATAATAAATAATACAAACTAAAAAATATGTTTTGACTATCAAAACGATATTTTATAATATCGACGCTACACATGCTACTTGTTGAAAAATCATTAAATTAAAAATATAAGTAATGGTGGTGAATTTAAAATTACATTTGACAATACCTGAAATATAAAAATTACTGTCCTATTTTAAAATGTTCTTATACATACGTGTATTCATGAATTTCTACTTTAAAAAATGGATTTAAAAAATATTCGTTATATATTGTTTTGTAATAAAAACCGCCTGTAATTATAAAATATTGTAACCCTTACTAAAACTGGACTACAACACAATGTAAAAGCGACAAAAATGCCTCACGTGTGTTATGGGTCTATGCCCCCTCCCCCCTCCCCCTCAAGTCCTCTACCGGTCCTGTGCAAGGGCCTACAATATGGCGCACTTGATTTTCCTGCGCTTTTTCCCTTTGACGTCGCCGTTGGTCGCGCGGCTGTCGTCAGACTTGCGCGAGCGGATCTCACGCATCAAATCGAAGAAAACCTGCGGGACATGGACTAGTCAGGCGACACCGGACATACATACCGCAACACCAACACCACCACACTTATGGCACAATTTACACTACCACACAGACCCTATACAAGTATCCCCCTAGCCATAAATTATAATAATTAAAGCCATAGTGGCCCAGGGGTTTGACCAGTAGAATATCGCAATATCCACAGGTTCCAAAAACCTTAATATTCACCATCGAATTATTCAAAATTCTCGTATATCTATTGATTGTAATTCATAATACTATCAGTTGAGAGTGAAGGAAAACATCCCAAGGAAATTTGAACCTGTGAAATGTTCTTATAGTAATACTGTGTGTGGGGAAAATAATAAATTGTAGATTTTTTGAGTTGTAAATCAGCGATACATCATGGGCTGGCGTGGTGAACATGCCCATACCTTTCCCCTTTGACCCAGAAGTTGAACTCTCATAGGCTGGCGTTATTATTATTACCATCAGGTATATTGCAGAGACATTAGACAACTAGTGATGCATACAAACAAACAAGAAATCCTGCACCAAGAAACACAATTTACTATCACACACACACACAAAATGAAACCGTCACCCAAACGTGTCAGTAAAACATAACGACAATATAGTGCAGGGTAATGAATTGCCGATATTATCGACTCACTGACACAGTTACATCTCCACGGTATTATCAGTTTGGACAAGTAAGACCTAGGGGTCTGAATACCTGTCTTAATGTATCTAATTCTTTGGGAATCCAAATCCGTATATATCTGTATATTCTATATGTTTGTAAATTCAAAAGTGACAGTATATACATAATGTAGTATAAGCGTGCAAATTATATAATACAACACTATTACCATTCCGGCTAAGCCAAGCGGAGTTGCACAGAATAAGCTAAATTGAATAAAAATACAAAGCGAATGTGCAAAGCTCGTGCTTGGCTTAATGGAATATATCAAATAAACTACACATATAAAAAACTTAGCTTACATGTCATCGATTTTTTTTTCTAAGTAAACTACATGAAATATTGGATGCACAAAATATTTTTCACCTCAAAATCCATCTATATCGATCATGTCCCTATTAATGCAGAGCTAATATTTATTTATTTATAAAAACTATTTTTATGTTACATTTTACAAAATCATATAATTACTATTTAGATCTGAACTGTAATGCATATCAGTTAAAATTGTATTTTTTAATAATCTATGCTATTATTTTTTCATATAATATGATTAGAGAGAACCCATCGTAAAATACCTCTAATAAAAGAAGCAATAATTATCATTGTAGTTGGTTATGTAATGAGCATTTGTGTGGTTGTCAGAGATGCAATGCCGTGGACTCACCTTGTCGACGTTGTCCCGTGTCTTGGCGGAGGTCTCGACGTAGGGCACCTGCCACTGGTGCGCGCGCTCGCGGCACACCTCCAGCGGCACGCGCCTCTTCTCCGCCAGATCCGACTTGTTCCCCACCAGCAGGAACGGAATGTTCTCGTCGTTCTTCACGCGTAGTATCTGTTCCCTGCAACATACAAACGATACTAATGCTGAATAATACACAACAAATTCTATCCCGTTCCTTCAATTTCACCTGATCACCGACCATTTAGCTTTAATCTCTCATGATGTGTAACTGATTAGTTTATGAGCTGAACGGTTACCTGAACTCCTGAGTGGCATCGAAACTCTCCGGTTCAGTGATTGAAAACACGCAGAGGAATCCCTCACCAGATCTGAAATAGTTATCTCTAATGGCGGCATAGTCCTCCTGACCCGCAGTGTCCAGGATATCGATCTGGACTTCCTCACCATCCAATACCACCTATAATAAACAATAACACGCTATGTTTAGTATTAGAAGTATGCGTGTCTGAAATTAAGACGAATATGGGTTTTAAATACTAAAATAAGTACACCTAGCAAGTTAGCCACTATTAGTCTAAAAATCTATAGCCCGGTACAACAAAGTGCATTCGGTAGCCAATTTTCACCCCAAGTTTATACTTGATGTTGATAGTTGTTGATACTTAAGATCAACAAAGGATAACCAGGACTATATCGTCGCTAAGCACCAGTTAATATTGTAAAAGCAAAAGTAGCTTCGTCTATATGTCTATGTGTTACTGAATCTTTAAACTCGTTGCAATAAGTATAGAAATATTGACATTTTCTATTATTTTACAGATTTTCTGATATTTCTCACCAAACAAACCAGTTTAAACTACATATAAGTGTGTAGTACATCGTACATTTTCGCAAACATATTTTTTACATTTAGAGCAAATTTTGTTGGTTTTATTTTCTTTACAGTATCCTATTTGACACCTCTTGCGTTGATTAGTATTATATACTACTATTATATAGTAGACTTAGGCAACGATCGTTTCGTATTTGTTTTTTCTTTTGGTTGTCCACGGGCTTCTCGAAAATCGGCGCTAAGTTCTAACGCTAGCTTGAGTAAAAAATCATGTCTCAAGATATAATCTCCTGTCGTTTGCTTGTACAAAATCCAGGCATTTATGCCAGCTAAATCAAGGATATTGAAAAAAACTTGGAGAGGCCATCTGCAAGACTTAGACTTTGTAGTAAATTTCCTCGCCATATGATCGGTCATGTCTACAGCAAACTTGGTTTTATTGTAATATGAAACAGTTTTAGGTAAACGCTTAACATTGCTTTCTACTGTTACAAATTTATATTTAGAACTAAGTAAAAGTACATTTTTGTTTGGCTTGCTTTTATAGATTGTAAGAGTACAATTATCTGTAGTAAAAATCTTCGATGAAAATCTTGCCATATTTTCTTTCTTTCTACAAATTTAGGTCCCCATATGTTATTCCACAAAAAAGAAATTTTCAAATTATTTGCTCCATATGCAGCTCTTGCATATACAATTGTAATAAATGCATCTAATTTTTCTTGACAATAAACTCCAATCGGATACTAACACTCTATTTACTTCTTCTATTGTGCATGTTCTTATATGGTTTATAATACGGTGGTCAATTATCAATGAAAATGCAGTACTAACTTTACCTTTCAGTATATAATGTTTTGCGTATCCTGTTGGGCCTACTTCTTGCCTGAAAATGTTATGAAGTGGTGGTCGTCCAGGTGTGCCACCTACTTGTATTTCTTCCCAAACAGATTCATCATACGCAACATGTTGTTCATTCATTTCTATTTGACTTTCTTCAGAACTTGAAAATAATCTTGTTCTTTTTCGTCCACAACCGATATTTACAATATTTTTCTCTTCATCGTTAGTATCGGTAGATGCAAACTCATTTTCATTTGTAACCAATTTATCTTCGTTTTGAGAAAATTCATTTCCACCGATTTCCAAAAACTCTTCCCCAATATTATTTATATATTCTAAGAACTCGGACTGTCTTCAACATTTTTATGGGTAAAGGAAGTCCTGTATCACTAATAAAGCTATCAAAATAAAATATAAACTATTTACCAATACTTTACATTTTTACTACCTTTTCTTACACTTTCAATCTAAAATTTTGATATTTCCTTGAAACTATTCTCAGCTATTTTGATTGAACTACTTTATACAACAGTCTTTGCAGAAATGTGCAGCTTACCGACTACAATACGATAAACAATATTTATTGATAAGCTTATAAAACAAAAAATGTTTTCGGGGTCAAATGACCCGATGTGGTAGACAACGGTATACACCAGGCATTACTCAACATTAACAAAACAAAAAAAAATAGTTTAAGAACTGTAGATTAATTAGTAAGAAAAAGTCATAAAGTCAAATTTGCAGAAGTAATAAGATTATACGTGTATTTTCAATGCAAAAGTTCAAAATGGGTCTTTTGACCCGTTATGGTATTATTAGTGTTAAAGACAGAAAACAACATATTGTTCGTGATTTTTATCATTTTTTAATAATAGTTTTTATAAAAATTAAAAGTTTTTTTGGCCCACCATATACACAATCATCATACCCACCACCGAGTCACTGTTCAAGTCACACAAGTGACTTGTGACGTTGGTCGCGCTACAAGTACCACATCTTAAATGGCACTCTCCTTATAAGTAAACAAAGAACGGGACGTACCTTCTTTCTGTAACTGTCCGCTTTAGTAGGTTCGTAGTCTTCAACGAACTCGTCGTACATGAACTGCAAGGTGAGCGCGGACTTGCCGACGCCCCCGGAACCCACCATGATCACCTTGTGCAGCGTCGGCTGCGCGGCCGGCTTCTTCGACATGCCTGCAGCGCCCCGCGGGACCACCCACGAACACTGACCACCAAACAAACAATATTGAATTCAAACCAACACGACATTTATATTTACTAATGGCTGTGTGCGCGACTCCTCACACATTCATTAAACAATACATAATTTCGTGTAGTATTTTATCCTTACTGAAAAATCTATGTTAAAAATTCCATTAGTAAAGTACTTAATATAACAGTAGAAAATTTATTTAATTCGCTTAAGACTAATTACTTTTGTTAGTCACTTAAAAATGGTAACAGTGATTAAATATAAAGGTATCCCTTTTTAGTATTTTAATTTTGAATGCTTTCGGTACAATATTACAACAGAGTATACTCATAGTTACTTTGTGCCGATTTCTACTGAAATGATCCTCTATTTTACTTTGTTTAGTTAAAAACGCAGATACATTATCTATTTCTTACCAGATATTATGCATTTTTTATATTCTTAACTTTAGAAATTATTAGTTTTTCACATACTTCTTCTTCTTTATCTCCTATTTCACCCCCTTCAAACTTAATTAAGATATTTATATACTAAACGCTCCGATCAACAATAACTAGATATCGGGTCGGTGCGAAAAATACGTCTCGGTAAATAACAGCTCACTTGGAACGTGAGCTTTTATTTTGTTCTGTTTGTTTGAAACACAGCCAATGTAAGCACGTTTCATAACGCCGCAGTGTATTCAAAATATGCAAAAATAATACCCGAAAAAGCAATTTAACGACCGGAGTATCTTACTTTCGCTAAATAAATGTTGAATAAGCTTTTAAGCTTTAAACTAACAAATAATATCAAATTTTGAACAAAATTACCGATTTAAAACCTGTGGTACAAATGTTTGGCCAAGGCTCGCCAACCACGCACAATAACGGAAAAAGTGCTCTATCCATTGCGTGTTAAGGTTGAATTCACACTAAATGTTGTCTTTTCATTTGTAAGTGACGGGAGTAATTTATTGCTTTGCTCGTTTTATCGTATTAGATAATATTTTGAACATTTGTATTTGTATGGTTGTAATTAGGTTGAACTTAAAACTGTGTTAATACTTTTTTTCTCCCTTTCTTAGTAAACGAATAGCTACATAAGTATATATTTACGCAGACAGCAGTTAGCTTTTTTTTTTTTATTGTAGCTTGGCAAAGTGACTACTATGCCTGATGGTAAGCACAGTACAATCCAAAAACAATGGTGACCATCGAGAGACATACTATCCATCGCCGGTCACCGCTGTCATACCGGCCTGCGTAAGTATCTCTTCATGTTGCGCTTGAAGGACCCCATGTTGCGAACTTTTTAGTTCGTGCCCAAATAGTATTTACCGTAAAACTGTGGCCCTGAAGACCAGCACGTGTGGTGCGGTTATGAAAAGGAGAGGAAGGGATCAAGTTGAATAACTCTTCAGAACACTCGCCATGATACAGACGGTAGAACACGCTCAGTGAGGCAATGTCTCTGCGCAACTGAAGCGGCTCTATGAACTCTGTAACATCTGCATCATTAACAATGCGGACAGTCCGTCTCTGCAACCTGTCCAGGGTATCCATGAGGTACTTTGCCGAACCGTCCCAGAGATGCGAGCAGTATTCCACGCAAGGCCGAACTTGTGCCTTATAAAGGAGATATAGCTGTTCAGGCGTGAAAAACCGTCGCACCCTGTTCAGGATTCCGAGTCTCCGAGATGCAGTGGAGATCACGCTCTGTATATAATCCCTGGGATTGAGGTCGCTGCGAATATCTATGCCTAAGATATTGAGACTGTCTCGCATTGCGAGCGAGTCGTTCTGAAGAGCTGGAAGGGGGGTAAATGGGGATCTCTTGCAGGTAAACGCGCATACCCGTGTTTTATTGGCATTAAACTCAACTCAACCAGATTACTTGCTTCCCATGTTGATATGCGAAGCAAAGACTGGTCGAGCTCAACGACTAGTTCCTGCCGTCTCTTTTCTGTGTCTCCCTGACCGCAAGAAGGCTTACTGTAATAGGACTCATGGATGGTGCTATCGTCTGCATAGCAATGAATATGGCCTAAAGGCAACATATCATTGATATGCAGAAGAAATAGAGTAGGCGAAAGTACAGAGCCTTGAGGAACTCCAGCATTTACTGACATGAGCTGCGAATCACATCCTCTCGACATTGCCAAGGCCTTTGATAGGGTCTGGCACCGTGGTCTTCTTTCGAAGCTTCCGGCGTACGGACTCCCTGACCATCTATGCAAATGGATCTCTGGCTTTCTACATGAGCGCAGAATTCGTGGAACCCTAACACGCAACGGAAGCTCTCAAAAGGAAAAAGAATCTAACCTAACCTGAGTTAAAGTTTGTTCTAAGACTTTGAAAAATTAAGCTACAAACCTAGGTGCAATGACCGGTGCCAAAAGCTACAATGGACGACCCGGAGTATTTGTTCCTGACGTTCCCACGTTCCCTTTCGAGTGAAAATGAAAATCACCCGACGGTCATTGACACTGCTTTAACATAGACGCGTAGAGGATTGCGTATAATTTTTGTATTTTCTAGATAATTAGGTCAGATATTCAGCACCTATTTTTCATAAATATTGCTACTGTCTAAACATTCAGCCTATATACTTGCTGATACTTCAGCTACGTTTCTTTTTATCTTAACAGTATATTTGATGTACACAGTAAATACGTTTCTCAATGCGTAGTCCTTATAAAAATGGTAATTTCTTAAGACTAATAAATATGTATTAAGCTGTGAAACGATGGTAATGAAATAAAGAGTAAATGTTACTCGAGGATTTGTTTTGTGATATTCTTTGGAAGGGATGCCTGCACAAACAAACAGACAGACATTTGGCGACAACATTATTTAAATGTATTTAATTACTTATTCTTAGTCACCTGCAATACTTTTTTCCCACAAAAATACGAACATGAAAGATAATTAAATAATCCTACTTATTCTTAGTCACCTGCAATACTTTTTTCCCCACAAAAATACGAACATGAAAGATAATTAAATAAGCCTGCATATTTAAGTAAGAATTAAATACAATTACTAAATATGTTTAGTTAATCTAATCTGTATTTCGATAAAATAATTGTGTCCATTCTATTCTTAGCTTTTCGATTCTTTTATTTACTCAAAATATGTAGTAAGCCATATTACAGTATACCTAATTTGAGGTCGAACTTGTCTAAAATCGTATTCATCGGAAATAATGAATCGTCATATTGTAAAGTTTGTTAAGGTTGTAAAAAGACGGCCACCATCTTGTTAGTACATTGAAGCAGGGATGTTATGGAGCTCCGTAGCCGTAACCGAAACTATCGGATATCCGAGAGTGTGCACAGGAATTACATAATATAATTCCACCGTCCCCATTCCATCAGAGGTCGACTAGACGCCGTGAGGGTTTCCACACTTACGTGGTTGATATTCCCTTAATTCGTACGAAGCGATTTGCTTCCACATTCATTATACGTACGGCTAAGGAGTGGAATACACTCCCGGCGTCTGTATTCCCGTCATCTTATAACTTGGAAGTCTTCAAGAGTAGAGTGAACAGGCATCTAGTGGGTAAGCGCGATACATCGTCGGCCTCATCGTCACTTACCGTCGGGTGAGATTGTGGCCAAGCGCGTAACTATTGAACATAAAAAAAAGAAAAAAAACATATATATCCGTAACCGTAACCGATTTAAAAGTTTCGGATAATTTTCAATAATAAATAAAACATGTTGCGACAGGATTGCATCCATTTGAATCTTGTAGTAGGGACGATCGATATTAGAAAAACATCGATGTTTATATCGTTGTCAACATCGAAGCCAAAGCATCAATGTACGACATATATCGATTGCAAAATATCGATGTATTAAAATATCGATCGAATTCAGTTTTGACTATTAGACCTTTATATTTTGTTATAAGTATAGATGATTTCATTCCTCATTAAAATAATTAAAAATAAAAACTCTCGTTATGGTAAAACAACCACATATTTAATATGTTATAAGTTAATATGTGCAATGTGTAAAGTTTATTTTTACTTTATTATTATTATATATTGATAAAATATTTATAGCATTTTTTTATTTTAATAGTTAGATAAGACTTAAAATTGAGTAGATCACTTACCTAATATGACTGATTTATAATACTAAATGATAACTTAGAGTTGAACTAAATAAAAATAAAATAAAAATAAATAAAAATTATTGCATAGTTGTTGTGTTTATATTTCCACGACGAACCTACCCAAGATTATGCGCGGCATGGTGAGGCAGCCTCTCATGGTGGTTATTCATAATTGGGCCCCTGTACTGTACCGCGGGCGGCCAGCGGAACAACCGTTTCTACAGGTCTCCCTGTCCGCCGGGTCAATGCAGCTCTCTTAGGCGGCTACGTTAGGCCATTGGAGAGTCACACTGGTACCTGTGCCAAGACGAAAGTCGCCCGGTAGCTGGATATGCACAGGCTGATCCCGAAACGCGACGCGCAGAAGCGTATCACTATGACGGGTCTTTTCGTCATAGACTTGGTGGTTGCGACCCAGTCGGGCTGTAAAACCCTACCACCCCGCTATCGCCATTGCCTCGTTCGTTATTCAGCAGGGTGCACCACGTGCAGGTGAGGTTGGCTTTGATGTCACAAGTCTTAGATGTTATTCGACACCCCTTACACCCCAAATTTTCATCAAAAATTTCGATTTTGTACGTGACCCTTTAACTTGTTATTGTTAATCGAAGACAACATTATTAAAATAGGTTCCGCAGTTTAGGCGTGAAAACTTAAAAAACAAAGTTATCACAAAAATTAAGAAAAAAAAATGGTAATAGCGGTTGAAACAGCCAACAATAAATACAGATAGAATGGAGTCACGGGCACCAGCTAGTCTATATTTTACCATAAAGGTGGCAAAATTTATGAATACGTTTGTAGAAGTATGTTTGTAGAAGATAACCTGTGGAACTACCGCGAGCTTTTAACAGTAAATAATTTAAAAAATGAATGGCGTACACTTATCTAAATTTCAATAACCCTATATCCGCAGGCAGACTTAATTTGTAAATAGGAAAAGTCTGCTGTACTCCTTTATTATTAGTATGTTAACAATATCGAGCACATATCAGGTTAAGAGGGTGGCCAAAGGATATCTTATAAAATGTATCAAAGCGATCATCATCAATCATGTAATCTAACATACACTGACAGTAATAAAAAATAATATCCCTGTAATACATACAACTCTACATAAATATCACTTATGTAATATATAGCTATCTCCTATTGAATTAATAAAATTACAAACAACAAAGGTTTGCGTGGACAAAGCGCTATGTCAGGCTTGATGGTTATCTTCACGCTTATGGCCTCGGGGTATTCACAACGGAGGAAAAACAATGGATATTTTTTTATAGAAGCGTATAGAATGAATTATTCTTTTTTAATTCCATAAACTACTAAACGTCTCGTTTGCCCGACAGGACAATTAACAGACTTAAAAAAGGAAGGTTATTTGTTCCTTTTCTTTCCAACTGACTACGCTATTGGCCTGACAGGACTTCACAGCTTCACCGAACTAAGGCGAGCGCTGAGGGCGCTTCGCCGCTGGGCAACAAACTCAAGGATGCCAGAATGGTCGAACCTCGACTTGGGTTGTTGCCTTGGATGCAACTCCGCGGATCTAAGCTGAACTAAGCTCATACATATAAGAATTCCATAATAATCGCGAATTCATAATTCGCGCCGCGTGTAAACCACTAACGGATTAGTATGATGCGCGGCTTTTTCGAAATAGCTGGTCGTGAGAGACTTTACGTGTGCCCAAATCGATGGAAACTGCGAGTCCTTATGGAGATCGATCTTCCGGACGTACCACAGGGCGCCGACAGCTTTCCTTAAAAATCGATCTTGTAAAATCTGCAACTTATGAAAGCGGAGTCTTGACATATGAGTGAACACGGGACAACTGTACGTCAGAATGGTTAGAATGGGGCGGACGGAAGTCTTATAAAGCGCGAGCTTATGTCTGAGGGACACTTTGCTCTTCGAGCATACGTGGTATGAACGAAAGTACCCTGTCGAGGGTGACACCTTGACACTTGACAAGTGAGACTCAAGGAATAGGAACTCCGTATAGATCGACGGGCTTGAGCTTATAGCGAGGTTATTTGTTCCCGTACACATTTGTATGTGCAGTACACACACTGTTTCAGAAACTACACAGTCAAATTTAATAATTTTCTTATTATAATAATCTGTATGCTTTACAACGTGAATCACTTTGCTTTCTTTCTTCCATAGTGCACACTGATTTTAAGATTCGATCGTATTTCTTTCAGTTAAACCCAACTGACATTGAATGATCTGCTGCAGTTTCACATTACTCTCAATATGATAAAGAGTTACACAAAAAAAGCTAAAAGATCCTGGCTCAGATCTGGTAATTATCATACGACTATAGCAACAGAAACAATAAATGATGGTACATAATAAATAATTGAATGAGTAAATCTCTACAATCGTCAATCTTTCTACCTTCTCCCTTAACGTGTGTAATAAATATGCACAGATAGAGGTCGATTATCAGAAACAATTAACAAGTAATTTCGAAAGAATAGATATTACTGGTTTTTTTAAACTGACTACATTGTTGGTCTAATGGGTCTTCACAGCTTCACCAGACCAACCAGATATTACTAGCCTAGACATTAATTATATAGTGGCTAGTTCATTCAAACCAGTTGCATCTTATTGAATAAATAAACATCACTATATATTACAAAACAAATTCCTCTGCTACGTCTGTCTGTCTATCTGTTTGCGATAAACTTAAAAACTACTGAACGGAATTTCATGCGGGTTTTCGCCAGTAGATAAAGTGATTCATGAAGAAGGTTGAGAGATACATAATTTGTCAAGGTTTTTATAGATATCAGGACGAGATAACGTCCGCCGGGTCCGCTAGTTATATGTATAATAAGATAAGGTTACAGTAAATTTACTAAGTGAGAAATGCATGCAATCGTATAGAATAAATGAACAAATATATAATTAAAAGCTTTATAGATTACATGAATATCTCTTTAGCAATAGCCGTTTTAAACATCGATATATGTTACCGACATTTATTACAAAACATTTCGCCTTTATCGAACATCGCGTGACGCGATACACATAACATTCATGATATTTACAAACTGTCTGACACAAAAAACCAAATATCTATAAACGTTATAATTGCATATAGAAATATCGGTAACGTAATCTTTCACGTAACTTATTATACGCTTAATATTGTAACAAGAACAAGCTTAGGAATCGATACTTGTAAGTGGTGTTTCGCAATTTCTCTAATTTCAGATTCATAGTTGTTTTCTACTTTTCCTTATATGGAATCCTAAGGTAGGTACACTTACCATTCTGCATCAAAAATACTGTAAGACCACAGACACACACTTTCAAACAGGTAATAATAGCTTCTATTGAATCGTCTCACATAGTGTATCAGACAGCATATATTTAACTACGTTTGGTTTTCATTTCGGTATTTATATGAAGTAGAAAGTCTTTAAACTTGATTTCTGAATCAATCCGGGTGCGCGGATACTACTTAAATTTAAGGCTAAGTATATTCTATTTAATTCTGACGAACTTTCACATAAGCCTGTAAGAGGCCCATAGGATCGTAGACCTCTTCCCAAAGGAAGGTATGGGCCTAAATACCGCGCTGGCCCATGACTTACTGACGATTTAAAATTTCAAGCAATCTATAGTTCTATATTTTCTCAATTATTTCCCTACTACAAAAACATTTTTCAGGTTTAGGTATCCTCACGATGTTTACATTCGCCGTCAGACGATAGTGTTACCAATTGAAGTTAGTAAATGTAGGTAAATTAAAAAAAAAACGTTGATATATGCCGGGGTTCATCTGCGGACATCAAAATGACATGCCAGCCGTGAAATCATTGAAAAGTTGACCACGGCAAAATAGCGACTTGGTTGTAACGAATTACCTACCTCCCACAGCTGGACGATGAATCCTTTCATAAATAAGCAACATCCCATTCTAGTCTTAATATAGGTAGGTCATTAAACTAACAGGTGGGCGATGTTACGAGTATGTTTATTTATGCAAAATTCCTCACGTAACGCCACTCTGTCTAAATTTAAATACAATAAAATTTGAAACACTTTAGGCAGACTCGACAAAACAACTTCACCTAGTTACAATACAATAAAAATTACGACCGCAAAAACACGAATGTTCACGGACAGTAGTGAATTGTAAATACTGCTAAATATAACACCGAACAACCATAACAGGCTCACGACCTAGATGGAAAAAAGGATGGCGAAATCTGAACTATAAGGCGACTGTGATTCAAATCAAATTACCTCGGCACTTTTGGATCTCACGTGCATATTGATATACTAGCTGTACCCACGAATCGGTCCGCGTGGAACGTAATGTAAAAAAAGCAGTAAAACAAATTAATACTATTAATTCCCCGATAGCCTTCAAAATTAATATTGGTAGATATTTGAACATGCAGAAATATTGACAAAATATCTATTTTGCAATAACTTAATTATTTATCACAACAAATAACCATAAACTCAGGCGGAGCCACGGTCAAAGCTAGTCACATATAATACACGTGACCAAAAATTGATATAAAAGATGAATTACGGGACAAAGCACCATCAGACAAGCACAGGATTGTCTCATTGGTCCGTAATTATAGGGGCGTTAGACAAAGGATATCAACAATTGAACAAACAATGCACATTAGGCAGTCTACAAACGTTCCATACTGTTCCTACTGTTCGTAATATCAATTACTTAAGCCACGTGTCAAGAATATCAGAATGTATGCGTAGGTCGTCTATTTTGGAACAAAATCTGTACGTCCGATTGGGAAACAAACATACGTGTGACGTATTACTCGCGTCAAATCTTAACACTTTGTACGTATAGTTCAAGACATTCATATTACCTTTTACGGACTATTTACTATTTATTATCACACTAAAAACTTTATAAACAGAGAAATAACGATCGAAAGTGAAGGTAAGAAAGTACGCTAAGCGAGAATGAATAATAATGCGGATAGACCGTGTGATGCAGCAAGAGAACAATTAGACGCGAGTGAAACCGAGGTATACACCTAGTTAATTAATATATAAGGAAACAGTACTGGATCTTAATCGCTCTGTGATCATTTACCTAGAACTGTAACACAATTACCAACAGATGAAGTGTAAAATCATATATTTTAAGGATGTAGTACCTGCGAGCAACGAAAATAATAATGTACGCGATAGGAGTTCCTATTGGCGACAATAGAGAACTAAACATCAAACACCAAAAAACCTCAAATCTAGACATCTTAACAAATACTCTGAACCAATATAAAGAGATATATTCTAGTAATTTAAGATAAAATGTAAATTAGAATTGTATATGTTAAGTTAGTTTTCTTTTCTTTTAGCTTTTTAAAAGTTATTTGCTCTACGTAGTAAACTTCGATAATTAAGATTGCACTTGTATAGAGATATTCTTTCTAAAATATGTATTGGACTGTCACAATGTAAATCTTGTTGGTGCTTCAAATAAATAAATAGATATTTACTTCCAATACCAAATGAGTATTACGTTATGTAAGGCACAATTATGTAAAATTTCATTTTTTTTATATCATAGGAGGTAAATGATCAGGTGCGTCACCTGATGTTAAGTGATCACCACCGTCTATAGATACTTGCAACACCAGAGGAGTCGCAAGTGCGTTGCCAGCCTGTGTTTCGGAGAAGAGGGAGTGGGGAAGAGGAGAGGGGAGGAGAGTTGAGTATCCGGCGCTCTCACTGACCTCACGAAACGCAACAATGCAAGCACTGTTACTTCACGTCGGTTTTCTGTGAGAAGGTGGTGGTACCGCGAAAGCCGACCCATTATACTGAAACCAGTAATAGCTTCAGCGTGGCTCAGACGCACCAATCGAAACTGTGCATTGTCCGTGTCAGTCTTAATAATCTTATTAAATAGATATATTTATTATACTATATTATAGCCTTTTTATTATACTAACGATAAAACGAAAATACTTATATACATATTAAAATAACGAGTTTTTTAGCTATAAAAATAATCAATCGGATTAAGGGATTCCCGCCCAGTCGTTACCGATATCATTACAAGGCTGATCGTATTTTTGTCATGTCAACTAAATATTAAAGTAATTAAGTCAGACACATCTTCACACTGCAAAGCCAAAGCCAAAAAGATCAAGGAAGGATAGCGACAATAACCGATTACCGAATCAAATCGTGCATTCGTGACACCAATTTTTTTATTTTATCTTTTGTTGCCAATCTTCTTATTATTACTGCCATTGTCGAATAGGTACTGATATTACAAGTTTCTTGCAATCATTTCAATGAACTAGCAAGATGGTGGCCGTCTTGTTAGAACTTTCCAGGGAGCTCTTGTAACTAGTCAGAATACATGCTCTGTAGTATTATTTACCATCCACTTCACTTGTGTACAATAACCAAACTATATTACGTAAAACCCCACCAATATTACAAAATATACAGCCAAATAACACTAGATTATGAATAATATATAAAATCCATTACATGAAACTCTAAGATTCCGCCAAAAACTCCGACACCATGTTGTAAAATCCTGTTATGGTGGCTCATTCTGACACAATTCGGGGTCAAATAATACAAAAACTGTCAAAGGGTTTTGGATCACATGTTTGACACTTGTCGTAGGTACTTCGATTGTGGATATACCATCACCTTCCTTAAACCATAAAGCAGTAATGCCTGGCATCATCCACGAAGTGTCCCAACATAATCTTCTGTAGTAAGTAAGTAGCAAGTAGCAAACGATCTGCTAATTCGCTTCATATAAAACTGCAATTACGATTACCGACCACTTAAAAATACGTGGGTTCTATTCCGAACAAGTACTACTACTAGCTTGACATAAAAAGGTAGCTAGCTATATGTTTTTAAAAACAAACCGAGAGCGTTCGAAGTTGGGTCATGAATATATATTTTAAAAATAAACAAGAACTGTGTAAGTTTAAAATTGGAAAATTCTCGTCTCGTGTGTGCCGGAAACATAAAGAATGTACATAAATAACTTGGACACGAAAAGTTTGTTCGCTTACGAATTTCACCGGTAACCGGGCTCGGCGTGATAAAAATCAAATCGATTCAAATCATGATTAAAATCAAAAATATTTTATATAAAGATCAGAGATTCAATCAGTTACCTTTATTTTATCTAAGTTTGTTCATTAAAAATGTATTTTATTGGACCCAATCAGTTTGTCATGAAACTATGGCCGTTAGTATGCCTTTCGTCACGTCGCAGTCGATTTATATTAAAAAAAGTTGAGTCAGTCACAAGGACTGGCCGACAGAATCGAAAACGCAAAACAATGAAATAACTACGATCTCTTTTGAATTTTTAAATTAATTATAATGTGATTAACAATATTTACATTTTAGAATTTGTTTATTGTTTATCAACATTAGTGTGGTTTTCACATCTATTGGCTCTCGGAGCAATGATTTTATATACATTTTTATAAAGTCTATAAATCTATCAAACGTATGATGAACTGCAAAATATCGTTATTACATGTACACAGGCTCCTATGCTACGCGTCGCTAGTCTGACGCAAGCCGCGCAAGCGCAATACGGCCGGTCACGCTTATTAGCATATCATGACGTGAAATTATAAATTTATCTCCTGCCAAAAATACCGCACAACGCGCCTAAAGAAATGTTCACTTCAAAAACATAAACACATGCAACCCGAATGATGACGCATTGTTATTTACAACCACAATAAAATATAACCTTCAATATGGTCCAGGTGCATCAGTATAACCAGCAACCTTATTTATCCTCATTTCCACTCTCGAATACAGATACAGAATAAATAGAAAAAACAGAACAATACAGAATATTCAATGGAAAGTGTTAACAAACCAATTACCTAGTTGTCTTTTATTCAATTCGATTACGCGCAAAAGTTCAAGGTCACGTTCGTGCTATATTATCGTTAATCGTGATATAATTATGTATTCAATCTTAAATCAATTCCATATTAATTAATTCGTTTCTTCGCACTTTCTAATATATTTAAATAAAACTATGCATTCGAAATTCAAACGACTTTCATATGCATTTCGTTTACTCGTAATTTTCACCCGATGCATCTTATACTATTCGCTATTGAAAAATTAAGATATACATATATTTCAACTATTTCCATAGACAGTCGCGAAACGATGAATATCTCCCTCCTCTGGTTTTCACCCGACTTCCTTCATTCTATTTATTTATTTATTTTGTAGCTATTGACGAGCTTTAGTGTTGTCAATAAAACAATTGGAAAAAGTCTTTATTTCTTTATGAAGTTCGACTACTGGACGAGTACTCTCTTTAATAAATCGGCTAGCTATTTTTTTTTAATAGTCCGCCGTTTTGAGATATAGGTCTTAACAAATCAGCCGGGAGGTTAATGCGAATATTATACTTGGTGTATGAATAACAATCCAGAATCCAGTTGGAGACACTATACTATAAGTTCTTTTTATTAACCTACATTTTATAATAAATATTTATTTTCATTATATTATTAGCTGCCTTGTCTTTACATTACTAACATTTCATTAAAGTGGCAACTGAACAAATATCAATCAAGGAACAAAGTCAATTCTGACGATATCTCTGTCTCTGTCTCTCTGTCAATGTCTGTATCTCCTTACTGACGATTTTTTAACATATTTTTTTTACACATTCCATTCATACAAATCTTGCAAATTACAAACCCAACAGAGAATTAACCGAATAGGTGCAGCAATTCTGAAGGAATACGCTTATATATTCGGCATTCGGCAATTGATTATCATTTATACTCGTATATATTATACCATTTTACGAAGATATTGAATCGCTTGGCAGCATAAAGTAACAAATCCGCGCGTAGTTAATGTAAGCGGTTTCATAATATTATGCTTGGCAGCGTCAAGCCCAGTGAAGCAGCGACCACCAGAGTTAGTCATTAAAAAAATGGCATAGTGTCTGGAGATGTAACACGAGAGACACTAGTTGACAGGATATACAGAACTAAAGATAAACTGATTTTACGAATTTAATTTCCTTAAATGACAAGCATAATTGTACGGTAAAGGAGAACAATAATTTTATGTAATGTACAATAACATTGTTATGAGTAAATTACTTTTAAAACTTTTGTCGAATTTAAAATTAATAATTGCAGGATATTGCAGCATGTTATAATCATTAATGCTCTATAGTGCTGCAAAGTAGGTATATTCATCTGTTAAACAAATTAGATAACCGTACTCACGACCTCTGCTGGACCACTGGAAATGACTAACACTTTATGAATCATTATACTTTATTATAATTACAACGCTCTTGCACCATCATCAATACTCACACAACACAGACGATACATTATTTTGTATTTGTTTACAAACACAACTTTTCTATACTACACTTCTATACCTTTTGTATACATTCATAATATAGTAATTAATATAGAAACTGATAGTACATCCGCTCTTGGCGAAGTTTACGAATGAAATGAGCAGGTTTTCAAATTGTTCAATTCCAAACTCCCTCCATGTCCTTGCTAACATGTTATTTTTTTAACATCAGAAATATTCTTATATAAGTAATATATAAATAATAGGAAGTTATAAAAGATCGTTTAAGTCTGTCAAGTCGTTTGCACGTAAGCAAATTTATAACAGGTTTTTAGAGTGCTAAGTGCACTGGATCTAGTCAAGTGAGCTATGCTTATACTTATTGATGCTTCGCAACGAATAATGGATTAAAACCTATATCTGTTTATACATTTTCTAAATTATATTTTTATTTAAGGACAAACTGTGCACGCAGTTCATTTCACGTGAATTATACAATTATTGGTAAGGTCTTCTTTTTATATTTATTATCTAAATAACACAACTAAATAAGCTGTCAGATAGAATTAACTTATTATGGTATCAAAATTACCTAATTCCATCAAGATAAATATTTCACATTTTTGGTGTGTTTTGTGACGTTAAAGTAGTTGGTGTGTTATTAATATAAAATATAAATTTACAGTACTACTCTTTAACACTTGCTATTCTAAACTATTATCTATCGCATTATTTTGGATATTATTTATTTACTCACTTCGATTTTCTAATAGAGTATTTCGCCAAAGCAAAGCGATAAGAGAATTGACTCAATATTTGAAATTACAAATGCAGTATGCATCAGTCATGACCATATACGTGATACCAAAATCTTTCACAAGTAAGAGTGTGCACGCTTTAATTTAAATTATGGCTGCTACATAATGTAATTGGCCATCTTTAACGTTTTGCACTTGAGAAATAAGTAATTTGGAGATTAGATAGAACAACCCTAGCTAATAATTTACTGCAAAAACAGATGCAACGGTGATACGTCCGTAGTCAAAGATAGAGAAGCTTTATAGAATTTCATCAGAATGTGAACACTAAATATATCGTTTGAAAGTTGTTCTCACGGAGATAACGAAACCGGTGTAATGTTATTATAACAATAAAAATTAACATTTCAACAAAAGTGTCTTCAGTGAAAGTGGTTTTTTTGACGTGTTAACCGCTACGCCGCCGCACCGTCGCGTCGCTTCGACCGGCTTCCTAACTTTACTTTCAATATGATTTTTTTCAGAATGCTATATTCTTATATTATAAACATCGAGCCGAGTTCACACTTCGATGCTTATCTACGATAACAATCTGTAATACACAATATCTGTTATCGAATCTTTTTATTGCTTTAATCTTTATATTGTATATTTTATTTATGTATATATATGACCTATGTATATGAACTACCTACAAAACTATGATTGACAACAATACCGCTTGGAAAGTTAGCTGGAAGAAAATGTTTTATTATAGCATTAAGCTCGCCAGTGCAAAAACAAAAAAAAGTGCAATAAAGTATTTATTCATTCATTGCCTGCACTCAATTTTTAGGCATTTTGTTATAGTCGTTCAATAGTTGCCGTGTTGGTAATAGCTGCATGCATAGACAGACATAACAACAACTTATGTATATGTATATCAAACCCTAAGCTATTTGATATTATGAAACACATTACTTGAAGACCAACGCAAAACTACTATAGTAGAAATGAGTAGAAAAGGACGTAGAGTAATTTCCATCCAGAAAAAGAACTGTTCCCGAATGATGTATTAAATCCACATTAATGCGAACGTAATCGCGGTCAGAAGCTAGTATCTATTAATTCATGAAATATAATGAAGCCCCCTTAAACTTGTATTTTTTATGCTCTTAAAAATAATCCCGAAGCCGTCGGAATACGTTGATATGATATCATGACGTCATAGAAAAATTAGTACTTTTATAGAAACAATAATATTGATTTTATAACTACTAAAGTGAGTAATGCTACTTTAAAAGACTAGTGCTATATTGTACTTATCAACACTTTTCAACCGGCCACAGCCGCGGCTAGGGAGCCATTAGCTATATATTAATACGTGAAGCCTAAACTTTGTATCCCTTTTTAACGGAATTGGGCGAACGGATGAACGTGAAATTAGGCATAGTTAAAGTTTATATGGAGGAGAAGTGCAGAAAGCTATTTATTTTATATAAAATGCATTAGAAGTACATTAAATTTATTAAAATATGCATTACTCACACTACTGCTTCAATTTTACACAACATATACACACATGTAAATAAAAAAGACATTTTGACATCCGTCAATAAAGGACTTCAAAAAAGGTTGTGAAGGAGGTTGCTATGCTCGATTGTATGTATTATTTTACTCTTACGTTCCAATTACCCTTTTTCATTCTACATTCAACAATGTTATTATAACATACAACTATTATTATAATATTTATCCCTTTAAAAAATCAATGAACTATGGTCGAATGTCGATTTTTTTTTTTTTTTTCTCGAACTGACTATGCTATTGACCTGGCAAGGTCTTAACAGCTTCACCGGACTACTAAGGCGAGCGCTTAAGGCACTCAGCCGATTTTTGTTTTGGCAACCAGCTCAAGGGTGCGCGGCACACCTCGGCTTGGCTGTTGCCTGTTCATGCAATTCGCGACCTATCAAAGCTAACCTAAGTTAAAGCTAAACTATTCATACCAATAAGAGTTGCTGAAACATATATGTGTACCAAGCATACATATCTCAACAACTCCTATGTGTATTTTGTATCGGAAAAGATTCTAAACTATTACAGTTCGATACGGAAAAGAAAAGAAAAACCCATCCACTTTATATGTAAGCGTGTGAGCGTGCACGTGTGTGGAGGTGATGTGTGTAGTGTTGTAGCAGTGATGTACGGGTGTGTCACTGTATCGCGCGAGCAGCGCACTCAAGGGCTCCCTACCGAGGGAACGAACCTAGGCTTGAGCCGCTGCCGAGGGGGGCCTACTCTGGTGTGCGGGAGCGAAATTTACCCCCAGACCACGGCGGCGTGATCTGTGGTTACGCGGGCGTGGGCGTGAACACGCTCTGTTTTGAGAGACAGGCTGGTACTGATCGTTCACTGCCGTTATTTCATCGGGAGGGTCGGTAAAAATATGTCGCGGACGTCTTTTACTACGCGCAGCGTTTGGTACGGGTTCGTATTTTACGGCGGATACCACTAACGGACTGGGATGATTCGCGGCTTTTTCAAAATAACTAATCGTAAGTGATTTTACGTACGCCCAGATAGAAGGCATCTCTAGGTCCCTATGTAGATCAACTCTCCGGACGTACCACGGGGCACCGGTCACTTTACGTAAAACGCGGTTTTGAAGAACCTGCAACTTATGAAAATTATCTTTCGACATATGCGCAAAAACGGGACTGCTATATGTCATCACGGGACGGATACACGTCTTATACAAAGTGAGCTTGTGTCTGAGGGACATCTTACTCCTATGACAAAGCAACGGATGGAGGCGACCCAAAACCATAGCGGCTTTGTTTCGTACTCTATCTATATGTGACTCGAAATTTAAATGTTTATCTAATGTAACACCGAGATATTTGACCTCGTCGGCCCAAGGTATATCGGCTCCGTATAGCCTGATGGGCTCGAGGTTATTATTACGTCGTAAAGGATCGAAGAGTATCGCGGCGCTCTTATCAGGATTAACTTCTATGCGCCATCGACGAAACCATTCACCGAGCGTGCAAACGGCCTTTTCGATGCGCTTCCTAAGAAAGTCCGACCGCAAGCTGGAAGTGTAAATAACGGTATCATCAGCATAGCAACCTACCTCGACCCGTTTAGACCGAGGTAGGTCACTGATGAACAGATTGAAAAGCGAGGGCGCGAGTATGGAGCCCTGTGGCACACCTGAGCGTATCGGGTGGGGCAGGGATAGTTCCCCATCCACTCTAAAACGGAAAGTCCTATCAGTGAGAAAATCGTGGATAATATGTATTAACTTATCGGGTACGTGATATTTACATAATTTATGGACGAGCCCTCCATGCCAGACCTTATCGAAGGCTTTGGCGACATCGAAAAAAACTGCAATTGTGCGTTTCGGTTTACGTTTCGGGTCGGCATTAAAATTAGAGAAAATGTACTCCGTGAGGCGGTGTACTTGATTCGTGCAAGAGTGTTCGGCACGAAATCCGAACTGCTCAGGTGGTATTAATTTTAAATCTGTAATCGAGACCTGGAGACGGTTCAGAAGGAGCCGCTCGTATAATTTACCTAATGTATCTAACAGGCTGATCGGGCGATAGCTATCGGGAAGCGTAGCTTTTTTGCCGGGCTTGTGTATGCCTATCACTACGGCCTTCTTCCAGGCGGCTGGAAAGTGGCCCTGGGACATGGCCGCATTGAAGATGCAGACCAATAGAGCTATGATGTGGTCAGGAAGGAGTCTCAGCACCTCGTTCCTGATTCCATCCGGACCTGGGGACTTTCTAAGCTTGAGACGCTTTATGGCGGCTGAAACTTCATCAAAAGTTATCGAGGTTAGGGTATCCGCGGGTGGAGATGCGAGTGCATGCTCTACCGACGACTCGATCGATCCGATATGGACAGCATCAGTATTATCAGTGTTTGGCGAACACTGTTTCTCTAAACTCGCGGCTAGACATTCTGCTTTATCTATACTATCGAACGCGGGAGGCAACCCGGGGCCTCTGTCGAGAGGAGGCATCGGAGTGGCGAGATCTGATTTTAAAGTGCGCGTGAGTCTCCAGTACGACAGGTGAGACGGCCGGAGATCCTCCAGAAGCCTGTCCCACCTGTCGCCCCGAATCTCAGAGATACGAGTTTTAACTAATTTACGTAGTGAGCGTAATCGATCGCGGTTCTCTACAGACGGGTAAGCGTCGTGAGCTCGAGTCGCGGCGTTCTTTTCCGTGATCAACGCTTTCACGTCGTCAGGGAGTATAAAGCGGCGATCGTTCGCCGCTTGTACCTCTTTCGAGGTCTCTCTGACGGCGGTCTGAAGATAGTCGACCAGGGAATCGATAGCCGAATCCGCGTCGGCTCTAGACGTCAACACGTCTGGGATCCCGTCTAAAATGTCAGACGATGGATTTTCTTTAAAATAACGAGCTAAACTAACATAATCAGCCACCCTGACCGACGGAGGGGTGAAATCTGAATCGAAACCTAACTGCAATACTTCCGGGCTGTGATCTGAATCAAGTTCGTGTACGACTTGTATGAGTCGTACCCGAAGCGTGATATTTTTTAAAAGAGCTATGTCTAAGACTGACGGGCGACAGTTGTCTTGATAGTGTGTGGGTTCCGGAGGGGCTATGACGTCAAATGCGAGGACCCTACCTAGTTTGTCGAGTATCCTCCCGTTACGAGAGGTTCTCGGACTATTCCAGATAACGTTCCCGCAGTTGAGGTCCCCCGCTATAATAACTGAATCTCCTAAGTTGAGCAGCGCTCGTAAATCTGTTTGTAACAACTCTTTGTTCGGCGAGAGGTACGCGGACACTAATACAATGGACGGATGACCGGTCATACCTAACGTACATACTGATACTTCCATATTGGTTAGAACGGGCGGATCTATCGGCATGCAATATAACGAACGCCTATAGTAAATTAAGGTGCCGCCCCCGCGGGTGACACGGTCATTTCTAACTATGTTGTAGTTCGCGATTCTGGGATTGCGCATTTTCGGTTTGCGCACGCACTCCTTAGTGGCATGATCCCCTAGGCACTTAACGCACCTGGGGCGGAGATGGCAATTCCTCGCCGAGTGGCCATAACTTTGGCAGTTATGACACTGCGACGGGGTATGAGTTTTTCGTGGCGGCTCCACGGTGATGCCGCTGAGACCACAGACTGAGGGGAGGCTAAAGATAGCCTTACCCTCTAAGGTACGGTCAAGGAGGACTAGAACCATGTTGTAAGGGGCGCGGGTGCGTGGGTGGTACATCCTATGTACCTCCCGAATCGGCAGATTTTTCTCCTTAAGGGAGGCGTTGACGTCGTCGACTGAGATCTCAGCCGGGACGCGACGAAGTACTACGCGAAGGAGTCGTTCCTACTCTAATGCGAAAGTGAAAAAAGCTAACTTCGATTCCCTAAGAAACTTAGTTAGCGCACGGTGGTCGCTTATGGCGGGACACTTGACTTGAATGCCCGCCGGAGTGCTAAGGGCGGACGTATAATTGATTTTCAAAAACTTGAGTTTGTTAGAGATAGAGGTCCACTGGGACTTATCTTGAATCGTTACAGGGGGAGGTGGGTGGGGCTTCTTAGCCGCTACGGAACCCGATGCGTCTGTCTGAGAGAGCGAGGCAGAGGAGGAATTGGGCTTGCTCGCCCGCGGTCTTACGTCCGAATTCGTCCGTTACGAATGTCGACCACTGGACGCCCACTAGTTCTAATAAATACAACTATACACTGTATAATATTGTCTAACTAATCGAAAACCTAGCGACGGGCGACTTTTATTTCAATATCTGTATTTCTTCAAATGGTAGTAAAAGTTTATTAGTTAAACACAAATTCATAAGCGTTGGCCAGCTCTTCCGGCGAGCGTCTCAAATACCGTACCACACCATAAAAGTAAAAAAAAAATACATTTCTACATCTATTTTTGTAGTACACGACGCGAGCGTTTCCATATGTGGTGTGTAACTCAGCAGTCAAATTTATAAGTAAAATGTATACATCGTTTTACTTTTCCGGCATGCTATATACTATATAAATTTTTTTGAGATATTCTTAATTGATAAAATATTTATCAACTGACAGTTATAAAAAAATACTAGCTGTGCCCGCAGCCCTCCATGGGTCGGAAATTATTTATTATTGTTATAATTTACTAAGTGGCCCGGCCACGCGTTGCTGTGGCTCAGCTATTACACGTTGAATTGAATAAAACACGTGCACCATAAAATAAACAGGAGTTGAAAAAAAAAAATCGTGGTGCCTTCTATGAGATATCTATAACAGTCGTCGGTCCTACAGTTTTCTGTCAACAAACTAATAAAAATATATAAAGCGCTATCTTTTCAAGACTGATGAAACTAATTAAGAACAATAATCAACATTTAAAATAAAAAAAATATTGGGGCCATCAATCGAAACATACATTTTCCTATCTCTCAAGTTAGACCAAATTATACATAAACGCCAACTTTACTGAAGATCGGTCGTATAGTTTCGAAGTTCATCGTGGACAAACATCATGACACCGGAGTTTTATATATTATGATTGTAATTACTGGTTTTTGTAATAGATAGTTAAGTTATAGCAAAATTGATAACGAGAAAATATTCTCTATGTTCAAACATATACGCATACCAATACCGGAGATTCGACTGAATAATAGACAATTTAATCTGTTGCGCTCCAACTATTGGCGAGTTATAGTAAAATGGTAGCAAAAAAAAACGAAGGTGTGGTGGTCATTTTCAGGGTAACCGGTGAAACGATGTAGGAGTTAATTCATTTTAAATATACTACAAGCTAGCATTTGCCTGCGGCTTAGTTCGCGTTAATATAGATTCCATCTATTCCTCCGGATTAGAAGTTTTCTGTCTGAAAGGTATTCTATATCCTTGTCTATATCCCTGAAACGTGTATAAAAAAATCATAATCGGTTGAACAGTTAAGAAGTGAAAACGGAACAAGAAAAAGTCGAGGCAGTCATAAAGACTGCCAACAGAAGTTAAAACTCAAAACTATGGAAAAAAAACTGTTTCTTTTTTGAATTTTTAAATCAATTATACTGTGATTGTGTTTCATAATTTGCAAATTGAAATTATTATCATTAGTCTCTCTTCCACATCTATTGGCACTCCGAATAATAACTATATAATACTTTTTATTATTTTTTTATTTAATTAATTAAATAAATTTTAATTATTTTATTATTTAATACGGTTTATTAATTAATCAAACATATAATGGGCTGTATTATCGCAATAAAAAATATCAACATCACATGTACACAGACTCTTATACTACGCGTCGCTAGTCTAACACAAGCCGCGCAAGCGTAATACGGCCGGTCACGCTTATTAGCATGTCATGACGTGAAATTATAAATTTATCTCCTGACAAAAAAACACCGCTCAACGCGGCCAAATAAGTTTTCACTTCAATAAATAAATATCAGTTAGAATAATTATTTATACATACATATATTATAGATTATTGAAAAGAAACATCCGAAAACGATGTCACCGAAACAATCGCATGCTTGTCGCTACTAATGCACTTTAAGTATAATCAATAATGACATGTAATTATCTAACAAAAATGCGACGGCACGGAATCCCGGTGGAGGCAAACACACTTTACACACGAACTGCGGTGAAATTGAAATATTACAGTCAATGTACTGCCACAGCTACCGATTTTATGATACAAACATATTATACGCATCACACACCCACATACAAAGCGAAATAGGAATGAAAATAAAAGAAAACTGTATCATTCATTTTATGGATGTATAGAACTAGAATTTACTCACGGGTTCTATCGCGTTAATGTAGATTTTAAAAATAAAATAAAGCCCATGTCACTTGCTGATAATGTGTAATCTTTCTATAGTTTAAAGAATATTTAAAATCGATTAAGTATTTTTTGACTTTATCCGTTACAAACAAAACTTTTCATGTTGAGTTGATAAAAGATAATGCATACATACACAAAATAGGATGAAGTATCAATTTTCATGATCATCTCCTTTCCGTACACTATAAAGTTGTGAAACCTGAGACATTATCTTCTTCATTATTTCTTCAGAATGTAACTAGTTATAAGATACTAGCTGATACCTGCAACTACTTCTGTGTTATTTATTATCATAATATATTTTATGTAAGAGGAAAGGCATAAGCACCATATGGTACTCGCCTTCTTTTCCACAGCAAGAATACACACATAACTGAAAATGTTTATAAAAATCAGTTTCTTAAAATGTTAATGGGATTATGTTATATGAAGGTACCCTGATAATTTTTATTTTAGATAAGGGACATGTTTCTAAGAAGTAAAACTAAAAAAAATGAATCAAAATCTATCCAGTAGCTTTTACAGGATGCGCGTAGACAGCAGATTTCTATTTTTTTTTTATATACAGTAATACCCTGACTTATGTTACCTCGTTGTACGTGAGTTCGGAGATACGCGGTTTTTCTTTTTGATGACTGTGTGTTTGTCTAAGTTATTCTATACATATTATTTTTAATTTACCCTCTTTATGTCTAAATAAAATAATATTAAAATTACAGCCATCTTAACATGGTTTGAACATACTTTTTTTATTTACAAAAAATAGCATCAGATACATTATTGTTAATAACAAAAATGTCTGGCAACAATATTTTCATGTTTTAGTAGTGTTTCAAAGTTAGTGAAAAACAAGACATTCTAAAGTTATATAAAAATCTATATTTTTGCCTGTAAAGGTGCGATATGCACTAATAAACGCAACATTTACCAGCAGCCAGGTAGCCCACACGCTGTTCGGAACATAAAGATATATAAAAAACTGGCTTATTGAGATTCGCTGTTAAAAACGTTCCTAACTCTTAGAGGAATAGTTACGGGCAAGTGGCAGTGACATCATGCTCATATCTTTTTAATGTTTATATTTTCTTCAATACAATGGAGTGAGAAAAAGTTTTAATACAAGTTGAAAATAGTTATGATATCATTCAGTATTTAATTTATCATTATTTATTTTATGAATATATTTTATCATTTAATTTACAATTTAACTCTATCAACTTCATATTTTATAATGTAAACTATACAGACAGTATAGTAAAGGTCTACAAAAAAAGGAAAGTAACTTCCTTCCAACTGGGGTTCCATAGACCTCTCAAGCTTTTTTTTCATGACCACCAATATATGTAGGTTAGTTTTTATTTTAATTGAACCAGGTAGATGATTATTACCAATTAGACGGATTGCGAATTTAAGTGCCATGTCAAGCGAGTTTTGGTGTCTCAAAAGGCAATTACAGAGTGGATCAATATGTGAATGATGATGATGTCTGGAATTGATCATCTCTGTGCATCCATTAAAAACATTTGCGACATGTACCTAATATATTCTAAATATGCGAGTTTTGGTGTCTCAAAAGGCAATTATAGAGTGGATCAATATGTGAATGATGATGATGTCTGGAATTGACTCATCTCTGTGCATCCATTAAAAACATTTGCAACATGTACCTAATATATTCTAAATATTATATATATTTGTTAAAAAGATAACCCAGATTGAGTTTCTTCTCGATGACTGGGTTGTTTTCCGAACCGGTGGTAGTTTTGACGTTCATGAGTGCCTTCTTAGGGCCTAAATTGAATAAAGTGTTTTTGATTTGATGCTACAAAGGGGTTGTAGACTTGTTTTAAAAGATTTCTCACATACCGACTTGGTATACGTTTGAGTGAGTCCCTTGATAGTTTGGATTTACAATAGGAAACAGTAGGTGTGGCTGCAATCTGGTTTTAGGTTTATTAAAAAATTTCGCGTTTAAAAATACAATTGAAACCTGTGATTTGGTGCAGAAGTTGCACAGATCAGCTAGTATTTAATAAATACAAATATTCTAAAAGTAAAAGTATTTAAGGTGTTGATTTGTATCTGGTGAAACAAAGTAGTAGCTTGCAGAATATTTTTTTGATATTTCTGTCAGACATTGTTTACATGGTGGCAGGGCTTTTTCTAAGTCCACCTGGCTGGCTACCATTCTGACGATCAGGTTTAGGGTGTATACTATCTCAGACCACATTGTCATTTAACATCAGATGAAATTGTGGTCCAACACTAAAACTTATAATACATAAAACAAACCTATATATTCATAAAATATATCAGTGTTTCCCTTCCATCTTTTTACATTATGAAGTAGTAAACAAGAGTTCAATCCAGCTTACATTAGATGTTTACAGCAGCCTGTGGCTAAACTTAAAAAGAAACAATCTCAATAGAAGCGCAGGTTGCTACTACTAAGAACTGTATTGTGTGTGTAACTGTATGTGCCACCCACAACATCCAAAGTGGAATACAGAAGTTTAAGCACTCCTGTTTTGAGGTAGACAGGTGACACAGTGCTATTCTCACAGGCAAATGTTGCACAGATTCTGTCACTTTTTAAGGTCTCAACTTTATATTATTTTTACTTCCATCCCACTGGTGGTATTGTCAGTAATAAAGTAAATAGCTATAAATATACTATACTTAGTGACAACTGCATATACCAACGTACAACATATATGGTTCTTGCATCCAATATATTTGCATGAACCACATGAGGATAGAAAATGTTGGTATAAGTATTTAATAAACAATTTAAAATGAAATTGATAATTAAAATGAGGCTTTATATATTATAATGCATAAAGTTTTATAACAGATACAATTTTCACACTGCTTGAAGTCATCACAGAGTACACAATAAATTCATTAAGGCAACTTCTAAGATAACAATGTTGGTATGTCATAAAAACTTGTATTAACTTTACGTCGCTAATTAATATTGCTTTTACTGTAAATTACATTATTAATTAGATATTACCTCTTCAGAGAATAAGATGGCTTGGCATTAGAAATTTGCATCACAAATTTGGGGTTATTAAGGGTTGTTTTTATAGGGGTTGGTTACCCCTTTTAAAAGACACCTCACTAAACCCGCGGAGACGCATAGTTTTTTTTAATATGTGTTTAAAGTTACTGTAATGGAATATGATTTTTCCTTCAGATGTGCATTTTTAAGGTTAATAATACTATAATTTTGTTGTTTTTATATATTTATTGTTGTTTTATAATTGTTCACTATTATTTCAGAAAAAAAATACATGATATAGTTCTCTATGTAGGTTAGTATTGTGAAAACATATCAAATCCCTTGTTTTATATTAAATATTTTTTTGACCACTATGAGCTTAAGTGTAAAATTTTTGAGTGAATAATGAGGACAGAAGTTTATTGTAAATATTTTTTTTTATTGTTCAAGATTTATGCTTTTCCATCAATAATTTATTCTTTAATGCCTAGATATACATAGTTTCATACAAGTTATTATTTGTTTAGTTAAAAATTCAACCATTTTTATGCAAAATTACTATAATTTTTAGTACTATTAGAAGTTTTAAATACTTCAAATTTATTTTTTCCTCAAAATTTACATTTTTTACAGCAATAACTTTTTGCTCTACTAATATATAGACATAGTATTGTACAAACTGTTGAATTTAAACTTAAAAATCATCACTTTGTTGATATACAAAATTACCAATAATTGTTCGGAGGCCCACCCCTCATACCCTTATTTCAGGATGCGAATTTCTAACGCAGCCCCAACCATTGAAATCAGAATACAATACATTACAAAAAAAATCTAACCTGTTTTTGTTCTTCTTTGAACTTTGTTGATAATTCATAAGCAATTACAGAGAACATCACTGGGCATTCAACAACATCTCCCAACTGGAGACATGTGTGAAAGCCTCACAGAGTCCCATAATACACTTTCATTTACTCAATACAATATATTTCGAAAAACGACAATACCGATATCGAAACCGTTTTCTTCGTGACGATGTCGTAATGAACCGCAGTTCGTGACTATACGTATTAGTAAGTTAAATTCACAGAATACCAATCTGATATCTGTGAGTCACTGAAGCTAAAGTCTCCGTATGGAAACTTCGCTAATATCGATCTAACTACATCACACGCGGACGCAAACGTTACAATAGTATTCCGGTGGCCTGGCACGGCGTGGGAGAAGTGCATTAGCACGTGAGAACCGTAAGACAATGCGCGTGAAACTGTGTAAAAACTCGAGGCGTTACCGTCCTAGTAAACAAGTATAACGTCATTATAGTCATATACAAACCAACAAGAGTACATTCTTAATAACGTTACGACTATAAACTACTACTTACAGTCGCAAAAAAAGCGGCGGCAATGAGATATCCTCGATAATATTACGGATAAAATTATTCTCACTTATTTCAACAATGGTCATTCACAAAACTCACAAATCTCACAATACTCGCATCTGTCAATTGTCAAAGGGTTGATTGGTTTCGTGTCGTACCAGCTATCGTAGGTAGCGACCTCTATAACACAATATTGTAAAGGGCGTTTAAATAGAATTTGTAAATTGTCCCTAGTTAAGGTACTTTGAGATTTGTTTATTATTTGATGATTTTGAATATCATATATTAACAGAATTGCACGTTGTCAAGTACATGTATTTAAATAAGTATGAGCGTATAGATATCAATTTACTTTTAAAATAAGACAAATATATTTATGAAAAGATAAATGTATATATCATTGTATCTAGGTATTATAGCCGTGCAAGCATGTAATGGCGCTGGTCGTGTATTTTATTCCAGCGACAAGAAAAGATAAATCAGAGGAGCGTATCCTAAAAACTAGAAGAAATAAAACTAGTCAGAGAAATAAAAATAGTGTGTGTAATTTATGTGAAATGCATTATTATCAAACGCAATATCATCAAATCCTTAAATTAAAGATTGATATTTCTACCGTACCGAGTTTCTGAATTCTGAAATTTCGGTACCAAACTTTTTTATCGAAAATCTTCATAGCCATACTTGTTAGGTATCATCATAATTAATGTCTAGAATAGTGCACTAGAAAAAAAAAGAAAGTAATATTCATGCTTGCATTAAGTAATTCGGTTTCTTAAGTAAGAATAATTGTGTGTTTCATATTTAAATATCAAAAAGGATCATATTGAAGTGTAGTTCTGAAACCACACATGAAAGGAAAGTACCTATTTTGTATATAATGTAATCATTGAAGATTTTACTAGAACATAATAAATTAACATAATGGAAAGTATGGCATAAAATATCTGAGTACCAAAATGGAATTGAAACGTAAACTTGTATCTGTAGTTTTAGATCAATTATCAAAACTGGTACAAAAATTGGGTAAATTATAATGTTAATGCTTTCAACATTAATGATAATTTACCACATTGTATCTATCTGTACAAGTATCTATGTTTCGTTCTAAAACAATAACATGACATTATCTGCGTTTTGTTATTACAAATTTTGTATAATATTTTTTCAATTTCATTTCTTGCATTATCTAATATAAGTAAAAACTTACTTCTCAGGATATTTAAAATTTGTTTTTTGTTACGACCATAAAATTGAAAAGTAATGTGTTTGTAGTAAAATTATCTTCTAATTGCATTGAGTAAAGTTATAATTGTTTTATAAAGAAAGACGATTCTGATATATGCTTATATCAGTATTATTATTATTAAAAAATCTGATTTCTAAGCTTACTGGAAAGTAAGTTTTTTACACAGCAAATGTAATGAATATTTATTTATAAATTAATGCACAGAAATAACAAAACTGAAACTTATGTCAAAAGTGTCAAAATACGCGATCCGGTCGCAGATGTATAATGTCAATGTATTGTAATTTGTAGATGTGTTGATGTCTTAGTTTGTTTATGCAAAACAATTTTGTTAAAATTTGTGTATTTTATTTAAAACAGAATGTCCTCTGCTAAATTAGATGTTATGTGGTCGCCAGTACACCACAACAAATTTATAATATGGGGTCCAGATATAACCTTGTACGAAGTAGCTCGTATTAAAGACATTGAGAAGAAAACAACATGTATGTGTGAAATATCTTTATTACAAATCTATATACAAATCTAGTTTACATAGATTTCCATTATCGCTACATAAAAGTAAATTGTTATTGCTATCATTGATCAAATTAAAGTAAATACCTAATATTGTCTCGCGTATTACTATGAAAGTTGTTGAGTAAATACTAACCTTTTTGATTGATCAACAACAGTTACACCAATTTCTGCCACTCGCGGTGCAACAGTCGTCGCGTCACAAAGTGCGAGTGGAGTACGTTGTGTGGATATAAGTGCTATAGAAGAACAACCAGAGCCTCTACTGGCACTAGGCTACGTCAGTGGACGAATCGCTTTAGCTACCCTCAAACAGGCGTATGATCCGTTGGGTTTGGTTGGCAGAGAATTTGGTGAGGGGTTTTTATTTTTTTACCTACTCTATAAAATATAATAATATAATTTCTTATGGTGGTAGAGAGCCATACTGAAACTATTACTGGTTTCAGCATTAATGGGTCGTCTCGTCTGGGGTAGTACCACCCTGTCATAGAAAACCGACGTGAAGTAACAGTGCTTGCATTGTTGTGTTTCGTTCGGTCAGTGAGAGCGCCGGAGGCCCACCTCCTTTCCCCTCTCGTCTTTCCTCTCCATTCCCTCCCCTAACCCTTCCCCCCAAAGGGTGGCAACGCACTTGCGACTCCTTTGGTGCTGTTAGTGTCCATGGACGGTGGTGATCACTTAACATCAGGTGACCCACAAGTTCGTTTGCCACCTATGACATAAAAAAATAATATACACGTCTCTTATTCATATAAATAAAATTTGGTTATATGTATACATGCTTCTGTCAGTGACTTCGTCCACATGGAATAGTTACTTTGGGCTAATGCTAACTTTAACTTGCAACTTCGTTTATGTAGAAGGTGAAAAGATTCTTATATAATACGTATGTTAACCACAATTTTAAGACGTTCTTCACTGGTGCTCTGCTCCTATTGGTCTTAGTGTGATGATATATAGACTTCCTCGATAAATGAGTTATCTAACACTGACATATTTTTTTAATGCGGACCAGTAGTTCAAGCAATAAGACTCTTTAGCTTTCAAATATTAGTATACTTGTTGTTTGTCTGTACTGGTGTTAGGAATATCAAAACCTATAATTGTTGAGACTGTTATTGGTAGAGAGGGGACTTTTCAATGTCAATGTAAACTACATGTCATTACGTTTTCCATAGGTACTAAACAGTTATGATAAAATTATAACAAAGGTAATTTTAAAGAGCTGTAGAGGTTAGTTAGTAATTATACTATAAATACAATTCAAAAATCAAAAATTAAATATATTCAGATTAAACAATTAGTTCCAATTTTAGGATAATTAAGTTGCAGGCCATGGCTTGCTTAAATTACAGCCCAATCAGTAATCAAAAACTATAATAACCACAGACACTACAGTTCAGCTTTCCTGTTTATATACACTGTACATACTAATTATTAATATTTATCTAGGATGTATAGAGACCAGCTTGTATACAAACACTTATAATCTGTGTGTGTTTCAGCTCCACGTTACCAAAGGCCATGTAACTCAGTGGCATGGTGTCATGTGGAAAGCAACATGCTGGCAGCGGCTTTGGAGAAACACAGGAGTGATCACTGCATACTATTGTGGGATGTTAACAGAGGCTCCCTGCCTGAGGAAGCTAAAGGTATTTTTGTAAAAATTATTAAGGATAATTTAATGTATCTTTGTATGACTATAATGTACAAAGGTTCATAATTACTAGTTATTATAATTCAGTATCTAAATTTGTGTTTAATGCTTTGTGTATTTGTGGCTGCTTATATTCAATATTGTTATGCCTATGGATTAATCAAATGCCATTTTTATCTAAAGAAATTCATCTGTACTTGTAAAGATGAATAATTAAACTGACTAGCTATCACATAGTTACATTGTGGTCACTCTTATACCTTATAATATTATGATTGTGGTTTCATTTGAGAGATCTGCTGTTTATTTCTCTTCATATGTACTCAGATACAAATACACACTTATATGTATACTTTACAAAAAGGAGGGTAAAAATTTCTGAAAGGCAATATGTTATTATTCCAGTGATTGGACAAAATTGGCTTCAGCTATGTTTGTTTCTGGTTGATAACTAATCATTAATTTATATTTTACTGGTGGGACTGGCAGGCCTGGCAGACATTGTCCCTCCCTGATAATAAAAGAAAACCTTGAAAAATTATATACCAACACCTTCATGAATCACTCTATCTATTGGTGGAAACCTCATGTCTGACTTCACCAAAAATGTTTTCAGTAGTTTTTGAGTTTGTTGTGAACATACAGACAGACATGGCAAAGAACTTTGTTTTATAATATGTAGTGATGAAGTGTTTGCGTACAGGTTGTAAGAATAATCAATTCTATCTCATTGTGAATGAATAGAGATTGAGAAATAACCTTGTAAAAGCAGAGAAATTAACATGTACTTTATAATAAATAAATATAAATTAAGTAACTTATACATATATAGCTACATTGATAGCTTATAATGTAAATAGATTAAGTGAGTCAGGAGTATCATATAGTTCACCTAATGATACTATGATAAAAATTTTAAACTAGTAGATAAGACAAAGGAGATGTGTAATATTACATTATATCACCAAAATATTAAAAGCTTCTCTGGCAAAATTTTAGACATAGGCCTATTATTAGACATATTATGTTTTACAGAAACATGGCTTAAACCGAACAAGATGCAATTCGATATACCCCATTTTTTGGTTGCCAGTATATTTAACAGAACAATCACTATTGTGGTGGTTGTACTATATTATTCAAAAATAATTTAAAATTTAAAGATAGAAAAGATATATGTAGTCTCTCAATAGATCGTATCTGTGAAGTGGCTTGTGCAGAGATGGATAAATCAATTATTCTTTGTGTTTATAGACCTCCATCATCAAATATTTGTCAATTGCTACAAAAAAATGGAAGAGATCCTAATAAGAATTTTGAATAGTAATAAGCGAGTTTTGGTCTGTGGTGACATTAATATAGATATCTTAAGTATGTCACCAGAGGTCACTATGTTCACATCTTTATTTAAGTAGTTTAACCTGGATCCTCTTTTTCATGACCCGATCAGATGTACATTCCAAACTGCATCTTGTATTGATAATATAATATTTTTTGTAATTTCAAGACCATTGGCAGTATTATTATTACTGGGATACGCTCTGATCACAAAGGTCTCCTTGTAAAAATAAGTTGTGATAAACCTAGTGTTGACTGCAAGAAACAAACTAGACTTATATCGAAAAGTAGACTAGGTCTTTTAAATCATAATATTGCACAATGTCTATCTTCCAAAACTTTTAATAATCAAGATCCAGATTGTTATTATGACAATTTATTTAGTATCATAAGCACTGAATTGAGTAGACATTGCCCAAGAAAGGTTATTAATGTAAAGGAAAAAATTGTTTTATTGAATGAGCAACAACAGGCATAAAAAAAAGTAGAGATCCATTGTATGATCTTTATTATAGGAGATCACTAACAAGTAATGAATCCTTTCATGCTTAAGTTAGAAATTATTTTAAAGTTTTTAAACGTGTTTGTATTACTGCCAAAGCAAAGTTTTTAGGAATTAAAGTTCTCGAATCTACAAATAAGACCAAAACTTATTGGCATATAATAAATAAAGAATTAGGTAAAAATAAAATAAATAATAATTCACTTAATCTAAATGTCGACGGAGTACATATTTCCAAAAGTACAGAGGTAGTAACTGTTTTCTTGCCGGTTCTTCTCGATGACTGGGTGGTTTGTCCGAACCGGTGGTAGTTTTGACCTTCATAATTGCCTTCTTAGGGCCTAAATTGAATAAAGTGTTTTTGATTTTGATACACAATACTCTACATCAAACTCCTATCAAAATACGCAGAAAATACATCAGATTCATCAGACGCATCCCGGCCTCTAGCAGAAATGTGTCTTTCGGAGACAGCTCACAGTGTGGCCTGGTCGAATAGTTCTAACCGAACATTACTGGCATCAATGAACCTGAAATACATTAAGATATTTGATCTTAGAGGTGAGTTAAGTGATTAATGGATCTTCTGTATAAATATAATAAAAGAGGTCTTCTACTGTTGTATGCGCATCACAGAAAAACTATTTGATAAATTTCTATTGAATTTTAAAAGTTTTGTCTTAGACACTTCTTACCTAAAAAAAATATGATATCATCATTGAATACATGCATATTTATGAAATGGGGCAAGTGGTGTGGGGCTAATTAAGATGCAAAACTTTTTTTATGGTAGAATGTTGAAATGACAGCACTTTTTCCTGCGAAGTACAGTACTATTTAAACAATAGTGACTACCTAAAGATAGTAACACATCACCAAAGTTTCAACTGCCAAAGTACGCCATCTCAGTCCCTTTTCTTCATAAAATAATTATACAAAAAAGTGGCTAAAAATTATTGGCATATAAAAACCCAAGACACACAGTCTGGAATAAAAGTAGCGCTCAAAACCGTCCCGCAAAAACTTCCCAATATACATACGTTGTTATAGTTATGCGATAAACTTATGATTTTGAAAGTACAACCTTACCTGAATGATTTAAAGTTGTTTTTACAAGGACGCAAGCACCGCGAGACTATTTGAAATGACTGCATAATTCAAAATTATGCACTGATTTTTGTGTGCCGGCTTTGAGACGTTAAGTGTGCATTTGGGTTTTTGTATATAAATGCTAAAAATAGAAATTTCCAGCTCTTGTATAACATTTCGCCATTTAACTCACATGCCTAAAATGTTTTAAATGCATGTTTAAATAGATCTCTCAAACAAGGCTGTGGCAATGACAACCAGCAGGCATTGTTATGGCGCATGCGCGGATCCTTTCAACCCTTGGCAGGTCGCTTCCCGCGGGGAGAACACTGTCTGTGTGTGGGACACCCGCTACTTCGACCATCCTGTGCTCTCATTGCAGCAACCCAAGCCGGTGACTCTTGTGCAGTGGTGCCCCACAAGGTATTAGTCGACCATCTTCAGTTATATAAACTAATGTTCATATATATGAAAATTAATATTATGTATCAGAGATTAATAAACTCCAGTCCAACCGTCCAAACCACTTTATCCAAAGGTTTTTAATAATCACCATGAAAGTTGACTTACATTTTTTTTTTCATGGGATCGGGTTTCTACTATAATTCGCTAATAGATGGTGTCAGGCTATCTGACGAAGTCCCAGATGGTTGCTAGAATATAATAGTAATTTATAATTGATATGATACTAAAATAATCACATGCATGTGTCTCCAAATTAACTTTTCAAACTCGTTCTCAATTGTCGACCGAAGATTTTATGGGGAAAATTGGTTTATTAGCGAAGACAACATCTGTTTATAAGTAGACAAATAATAAAAACTAAGCAACTGCTCAGTTACAAGTATTCATCATGTGTTGCTATCGTCATGTTTATCATTATATCAAGATAGAGGTGTTTAAGTTATGGGGGACATTAGTATTCGATACCTCATATGCACCTGGCATGTTATTTTATTATTGGAACATTTTAGTTTAAAAGTCCGGGAACGCACTTGTGACTCCCCCGGTGTTGCTAGTGTCTATGGACGGCGGTGATCACTTACCATCAGGTGATCCGTCTGTTTCGTTTGCCTCCTATAATATAAAAAAAAGAAGAAAAAAAAAGTTTATTGTTGAACACCTGTGTATATCAGGCATATATGCATATGATGCTGCCTTAAGTGATAAAGATGATAACATCCGATTATCCCAGATCCCATTTAAAACTCCACAAATGATTTCATCTATATTTATACTGTATTTTTAGTATTAACAAACTGTCATACGGCACTGTCATATATTTCATTGTTCCAGGAGAAACCTCTTGCTATCACTGCAGAGAGATTCAACGAGTCTCCGCTTACATGATATTCAACAATCGAACACCGCATGCAAACAGAATGTCTTAGAAGACATGGTAAGTCTATTATATCTTATTAGAATAGATACAATAGATTCTTATTAGAATAGATTATGAAGAAAAGAATTATGACGCAATTAGTATAGTGATACATATTATTTATTTTTGGTTCAGTAGAAACTTTGCCACTGTCTGCCTATTATTTGGTTGTCAGCCTACATATAATGAAAATGTTAATATTGTCATTTAACATCAGATATAATTATGGTCAAACATTACCATTTTTTTTTAAATATATATAGTGATGATTATTATTATAACAATTCATATTGTAATGTATTATTCCTAAGTAGTAAATAATGAATTATGTTAGAAATTCTTATACTGGACCACCCATCGTATGTTGTTATTATTAACAATGACAGTCATACATCTTTGTTATCGCAATCACAACTTTTACGTGTGAAAGAGCATTTTTCCTTCACTCCTTTTATTACCCTTATGTGTAAATATATTAATTTGAATAAAATTAAGCTCTAATTAATTGTTGCATTTGACTTACCTGTACTAGATATATATGTATACGTATATGGTATTTATTTACTAACTTAGTTGTTTAGGAACTTACTAATCCCAATGGTGTATTGTTCTTTGGGTCTATGTTAAACATAAATGGTGGTGGTTAAAATCAACTTCAAATCTTTTGTTGTTGTATTATCGTTGGAGTTGTTCTCAATATACTTGACACTGGCGGAATTATGGAATTTTCCACGGAGGACAAAGACAAAATTAAAAAAAAAAAAGAGAGCACTTCGTGATCACACTGAAAGTATGAATATTCATTTAATTATACTGTCATTGTTACAAATTTATTTGATATAAAACAGTTTACCCTAAATTTTTTTTCACAATTACTAGGTGACCCAGTTACATATTGATATGGTTCAGTTATTACATGTTGAATTGAATGCAACACATGCACCATAGAACAAACTGGAGTTAAAAAAGACATTTACAATTATAACGTGGCGCCGTCTATGCAATACCTATAACAGTAGGTTCTACAGTTTTCTGTCAACAAACTAATTTAAAGTGACATTTCTTCGAAATTGATGAAACTTACATTTAATAACAATGATCTGCATTAACAATTATTTACAGTCTAATAACTTTTAATTATTAACAATCTAATTTGTAACTAAAAGATATTGAGGTCATTAATTGAAATATAAGTTATTTTATCTCTCAAGTTAAACCAAACTATTCATAAATGCCAATGTTTCATGAAGATCGGTTGAGTTGTTTTGGAGTTCATCGGGACAAACATCATGACATTGGATTTTTACATATTTAGGTTGTAAGATAACACAATAACATGTATAACTGCACATGTAATCTGTGTTACCACTTAGACCAAGAAGTTTATCATTATATAAATGTAATATTTGTTAGGTGTCCGGCACCGCGGTGGAGGCGGAGCTGGAGGAGTACTCGCAGGGCCCCAGCGTGCTGGAGCGCGAGGTGAGCCCCGCCTGCGGTGGCGCTGCGCTGCCCCTGCTCGCCGTGTGCTGGCACCCCACCCTCGAGGCTTCACTCCTAGCCCTTCACTCTAATGGTATGTTTTCATCTCAAACATTCAAATCTCTGCCATCTATATATATATTCACTCATTTTTTTGTATGAGTGCTCGTCCAGTGGTATAACTTAACAATAGAGAAAAAAATCTTTTTCTTAAATTTTTATTGATAACACTTAACGGCGGCGGAGAAACAGAGGAGTTCTTAATCCCACTGCCTATCTATGTATAGATGTTAGCTATAGATATTTTTTCTCATTTTATTATTGGCAAGCAGTGCTTTAGTAGATTATTACTACCATTGTTGAGTAGGTAAATGATTACAAGTTTCTTGCGTTCTTCTTGAATCAATAACTTGGTGGCCGTCTTGTTAGAAATTTCCAAGTAGTTTATCTGGCAAGCCAGAATCCCTGCTCTGTGGTATTTTTTTTAGTTTTTTTTTTCTTCCTACTTTTGGGGGTTTGCTCGAAATATTAAGAGAAAATATACTTTTTTCAAAAACTGTACTTTGATGACTCCTACTGGTGAACCAGTGCCAGTTACACAAAAAAACACTAAGACCATTTTAAAGAGCGTGAAATTCACCACAAGATCAATTAAACCGATTTGCAATATTGTAAAAGCCGGGTAAGCATTAGAAATTTGAAAAAGAAAAGATTTTTTACATGCATTTTTAATGGTAAAACTTTAAATTGAAATTGTAAGTACTTAAAATTAATATTAAGAGCTCAAACTTGGTATGATTTTTTTTTCTATATGTAGTTTAAAATTTAGCATGAGCAACGCAAAAAAAAAATGCGGAAATGAACCACCCTAATATATATATTTCGAATACATTATACGTTACAATTTGACTTGACCTTATTCGAAGCTTCCTTATGAGACTTGTTTGTTATCGTCTGGTGGTGATAGAGACACCGACGCCAATGTGATCTAAATAAGCCAGGTTCACAATGGTTTCCATGGAAACTTGGATTATTTACACAAGAAATGTAATTATTAATAAATGAGATAGGCCGAAATATTTCAGTTACAGAGGTACCAACAATTGTGGGTAAAACCGATATATTTTAGGAACGCAACACACACTGGAAAATGCCTCGACTAAAAAAATTGTTTCTATAATTTGTAGAAACCACTTAATACGCCCTGAGGTTGCGAGGTTGCATTTAGGGAGGATTTATCCAACCTTGGAAGCACTTATTGTTTTACCCCTACTACTGGCATGACAAAAAAAATGCAGGTCATGAAATAAAATTTTATATCTACCAGCATTATTAACATGGTCTGCATTTGTTTTAATAAGGAAAATCGTGAATTCTCTGATCAAAACGGTAGTACAACACATTAGGTATATAGTCATACCCGAAAAATACCTTTTAGAATATTATAACCGTTTAATTAGGACTAATTAAATAACTCGTGTTTTTAATTTGAGGCGTATGTATGGGTGAATTCTGAAACCCGGAGATTTTAAAGTTGATATAAGATAGGATAACCGATTTGGCCCTTATTATTATCATTTATTTATGACGTCTCTCAATATAGCTGTAAGTTTGAGCTTATGTATAATATCAAAATATTATAGGAATGGGTAGGGTGGTAGTACACTGGGTGAGCCGACCCATTCTTACTGAACCAGTATTAGCGTCAGCGTGGCTCTACCACCGAAATGACGATACTTTTCCCATACATTTAATTACATTTAATTAATATTGAGTTATTCATGGAATTTTTGAACGACACCCAAGTCAAATAACCCAAGTTGGCAAGTAACTGACACCCTAATCGGTATGATATAAATAATATATAAATTAGTGTTCTGCGCAGCAACTGTTAATGTATTGAGGGCGGTGATAATATTCGGTGCAGAGTGTATGTAATAGAAATGTGTTACGGGCGAGTAGGTGGCATGGTGGAGCACGCGGTGTGCGAGCGCGTGTGCGTCGCGTGGGGCGCGGGCGGGGCGGGCGCGGCGGGGGGCGCGCTCGTGTGGTCGGGGGGCGGGGGCACGCTGCGGCTGATGCGCGACGACTTCTACGAGGCCATCCGCGACGTCTCCTACCTCATGCGCATGCGAGCCACCACCGACTACGGACTCAAGGTAAACCACACTTCTATATATACTGTACTAGCTGACCCAATAATCCAACGATGACTGGGTCCTACTCCAGCGCTGATTTCTACCGCGAACAAAAGCTTATGAGCTTTACACTGAGTTTAAGTGTATTTTGAAATAAAAACTTTATCAGTAATTTGCATAACTTTACTCTAGAGATTTTTGGCGGTATCTTAGTCTGGCATGTACTAGCTTTTATATTTTATTCATAATATTGTGTTATTTGTCTCTGTATTTTATAATATTGGGGGCGTTTTACGTAACATAGATCGGTTATTGTGCACAAGTGAAGTGCATGGAAAACAATACCACGGGGCAAGAATTACGAAAACTCTGGGGTAAGTTTTAACAAGAGGCCACCATTTTGTTAAAACAGATAATATCGCAAAACACTTGTAATATTATTGCTCGACACTGACAGTAATAATTTGGAAAATTGGTTGCTAAAAATAAAAACTTTACTGTAGTGCCTGGTTTACGCTTTGTGGGATCGCCAATTTTATTATGTACAAACTTTGTCTACCGATTAATATTCAAACTGTTAGCACTAATATAATCCCCTTAAAGAGTTTTGGAAGATAGTAGTACAACATATCTATAGTAATTTTACACATATTCACAGGAAATATTATTATGTAAGCAAATACGAAATCTATACTTCTATACTAATATAATAAAGAGGTAAAGTTTGTGAGTTTGTGACGTTGTGAAGTTGTAGGGGGTAATCTCAGGAAGTACTAAACCGATTTTCAAACCTGATTGGGCGTCGAGCTCGTAGCCCGTACTCATGCAGTCGATTTCGCACAGTTTGAGGACTTACATCAACACCACTTGAAATTTGTAGCCTCAAACTTATCTCTCGAGCGGTTAACATTGGCTGGCGTCTTGCAGTCAGTTGTATGTACCGGTCTTGCCGAGCGGTTGTACTCCTTTTACGGCCTGGATGCTTTTCAGCGGGTTCTCCTTTAATATTGTAGCGCTGCCGAAGACGACAAATAACACTTCTATGAATGCCAAAATGTCGAGATACCTGAGATTGATTACTTCCCGCTTGCAACATCCCTACAGCTCTTTGCATTTCATCTGCCATCAAATGACGTCGCTTCATGACGTAAAGAATATCTACCAATTCAATTTTGTCGCTAACTTTATTTAAATGGTTGGTAAAATTATAAAATCAAGACTAAACGTAACAATTAAAACGCACTTAAATTCAAACAAATTCGCAGTCATTTGAATTTTATGAAAAAGCAAAACGTAACCAATTTTTTTTTTTACAACCAACCAGTATGTCATCAATAACAAAAAAGTTTACTTACCTACGCACTTTGTTTGAGTAAATACTTAGAAATTAATTAATATAAATGGTAAAATTTGTAATATCACGCATGTTGCTTAGACTTTTTTGATGTGTGTATAATAAAGAGGTAAAGTTTGTGAGGTTGTAGGGGGTAATATCTGGGGAGTCGAAAAAAAATGGTCGAACGAAAACATTTCCTACAAACGCTACCTTAACAATGAGAGATATATGACTGAGTTCTAGAGACAAGTTATAGCTTGATAATGCCTATTACCGCCCAACGAAGTGGGCACGGGTCAGCTAGTCAATTGTCAAATTACTTGAAGGTATAGTTCAGATTATATAAAAAAACTTTTTCGCTATTATTATCGAGACATATCAGATACAGAAAAATTAGTATATTTTTAAGTGAGATGTTGATAATGGCATAATGTAGAGAAGTTCTGTTGTAAGGTACGCGTAAATGTTTGTTAAAAGTTCTAGAAAATGCGTAACGCGTCCCATAAAGTGTAGTATAAAATCACTAGTGTATTAAACAGATATATTAGAAAGATATCACAATGGGTAGCGTGGCCGAGCGGTCTAAGGCGCTGGTTTAAGGCACCAGTCTCTTCGGAGGCGTGGGTTCGAATCCCACCGCTGCCATATACCTTTTTAAATGATTACTTTATTTTTATACCAGGATCTCACCTGTTATAAAATTACGACGTGACCTTCTTACGTCACATATACTATCATACTAAATCTAGAGGAGTAGATCTGAAATAGTCTGTGAGTTAGTTGGCGATTGATGATGCCAACTATTTGTTTCTACACACACTATTTAGTATGGTCAAGTCAAATTATAATAAAACTAGCGTACTCTGACTCTAATTACAAATACCTGTTCGCGTTAATGCAGTTTTGATCTATCATTCGGGGACACCATTATTTTATGGATGAAAGATACTTTGTGTCCTTTTCTGTGCTCTTGACAACGTGTGTGCAACAGTTCAGTATAAAACATAACAGACAAACAAACACTCACTTTCGAATTTATAATGTTAGTAAGGACTAGCTGACCCGTGCAACTTTGTCTGCAACAAATCGGTTATTACCGGTTTCAATTGTATTTTTAAACGCAAATAATTTTCAAAACCCTAAAACCCGATTGAAGCGACATCTAGCACTTCCACTTGTGAATCTAAACTATCCAAGAACTCACTCAAACATATACCCAGTTGGTATGTAAGATATCTTTTAAAATAAGCCTAGAACCTGTTCGCAACATTACCTAAAGTGTCCAATGAAGATCAAAACTAACTTACCTATATTTCTGATAAATGTCTTCCCAGTACCCCTTGTAACTTCATCACTTAACATAATGTAAAAATTAAACTTAAATTTATTTTACTTTTGACATATAAACCACCTTTTTCACTGAGATAATATACCTTTCTAACTGTGAAAGAATTTTTAAAGTCGGATCAGACTACTGGAAGGATTTCTTGAAAACAAAACTTTACCTCTCTTTATAATATTAGTATAAATACAACATAGTATACAACAAATATAGTATATAACAAATATCAAAACAACACACGTACTGATAGAACTCTAATTAAGATTAATCTTCTACAATGCAATGTAACTATTATCTAGGTTTATGTTTTAGGAAAAAATCTTGTCACCTTTGTTTAGCAAACATTTTTTTATACAATAAAATAAATGTGACTACATATAAGTGGCAGTTTCGTTTACACAAAGTTTTCATACGTGGTCGATAATTACGCATAGAAATGTCATGTAGTCGTAGCTCAGTTATAACGTACTGGACATTATATGGTCCGACGTAGTCGACGGTTCGGAACACAGAGATATATATTTTTTTAAAGTAGCATAGGGAAATATATCTTTAATTTTTAGTTAATCTGTCTGGTATATATAGCACAAAGAAAATTTACCAAAATCCGTCAAGAATTTCATTAACTACACATTTTTGACTTTCGTCCGTTATCCTGGAGAATCCCTTGCTTTTTGTCAGATAAAAAGTATCCTAAATGTAATCTTGTAATATTAGTTATTACTGTGCCAAGTTTCGTCAAAATCAGTTCAGTACTTTCAGAGTGATGCGTGTTCACAGGGACAGACAGAAAGTCAGACAGACAGACAAAAATTGTAAAAGGGTTATTTTTGATTTCTATATGGATAACAAAGTCTGCCCCGATTATAATTTTCAAAAAATATTTATTGTACAGATTTGGGGCCTTGTTACAGTTTTATTATAGTATAGAAGATTAAGAGAATTATTAGCAAACTGTTGATTATTGTGTAGGATGCGATTAGCTAGCACGGAACAATAAAACACGGTGCGCGGACGAAACGACATATACTGAAGGAAAGGAAGTTACATCTGACATAACAACAGAGGTAGTGTTGCCAGAGAGTGCAACAGACAATTTTCTTTCCTTCACATTCCAACAAGAATAGATAAGATGATGGACGTCGTAATAAAATTTCATAAGTACATTTTAAAAGAATGATGTGTTTGTAATGCTTCAAATTTGCATAGATTGCAAAACTATCACCTATTTATTATGATACTTCTTGTATATTGGATGAAAGTTAACTTTGCTAAATATTATTAATTTATTATAATTCCTAGTATCATTGCTTTATAAAAATAACAGTTTAAATTTGTATTTCTGTGCATTTTTTCGTTATTTAAATTTACACCATATTAACTCTTAAATATTAATTATATTAGAATTGACACCACAGTGTGAACTTAGTAATGTTTGTCAGAGAATTGAAGGCGATTGTACCAGATGGTAGGATATGCGGCTACTGTTTCGAAGACGCCCGATGCCCAAGTGACTTTATGTGACAGTGCCATAGTTAGTCTTAAAAGGGTCCCAAGTCTTGGGGGCTGGATGGTTTTGTTTTCTTAAGGTTGAATATATCATGCTTTCCAACTACGTGTGACCTAAGTATCACTAGGGGCTAGGGTCACACCTTATATTCGTTATGAGCCTCTTATTACAAAGTACTTCAGGTTGTACATTACATCTTACGAATTTTGCCTATAATCGTCATGTAGGGGGCTCGTATCGTTGATGCGGCGATAGATACGGCCCTGCACTGTGATATGTTTTTGACTATATGTGGCAAAGTCTCTGATATCAGAACCCTAATTACAACACTCGTAAAGTATATACTACTGTATATTTTTTTTTACAAGATATTAAATAAAATAATTAAAATCTCAATAACAGAAATATTTTTTAATTCTTATTCGGGAATATTATAAATATTCAGTAGAATTGACAACCTTAACATGATAATATTGTTATTTAATAAATGAACGACAAAAATATTAAATGAATGGTTTATGAATTTATTAAATGTAACATATTTTAATCAGTCTGTATAGAGTAAAAAGCTATATGGCAGCGGTGGGATTCGAACCCACGCCTCCGAAGAGACTGGTGCCTTAAACCAGCGCCTTAGACCGCTCGGCCACGCTACCTGCAATATCCATGATTGAAATTCGACATCTCGTTAAAATAAAATAAATAGAATTTTATAAAAGAAATGTGGAGTAGAAGTATCAAAATTACCCTTGCAAGTAGTCATTATTAAGGAAAAAGCGTCGTGATTTATATCGTTTATACGAAATTAATGAGTGTTACTGTTCTATAACATGGTGTGTATACGAGAAAGAAAAAAACAGAATAATTTAACACAAAAGATATAGACTCATCAATAAAAATCAAAATAACTGACAAGGAGGTATTGTATAGAGTCAATTTGGTCCCTGTCTCAGCTTGAAACTGTAGAATTACAAACTGGATATAAAACGTTAGGGATTGATTGACAATGTAATTAGTGCGTTTTCTCATAAATATTGAAATGTGAACGTTTTAAATTCTTTTCTCTTTGTGATTATTGCAAAATTACCAATTTTGTTTTTAAAGCAACCAATACGTAACAAATCAAAACGTGTGTATTATTACGAAATATGTCATCCAACTACAATAAATAGATAGTAATGATCAAATTTGTTGCAGCCAGATCTGTGGCAGAACGCCGACCTGGCTGAAGACGAGGCGCTCAGTGGAGTCTGGCATTTCCTGGCTCTCAGCAAGTCACTTGTTGAAGATGGTAAGCTTAATGAATACTCCACTTGTAGGAGAGCGCAGGTTTTTTTTTACTAGTAAGAACTAAGAATGATGTAAGTGAATTTTATTATCACAAGTTTTATGAAGTGATTATATTTTTTACATGTATTTCGAATAATTTGAAATTTCATTGTAAGACATTTATCATCTCGGTTTGTGATAAAATTAATCGAATCTATAAGATTTGTTTTAAACGCCATCTATCTATTTATACTGCATATTATACTGTTGGCTATAAATGTTTGATATTTTTATGACACCGGCAAGTTCATTTTCAATATTTGTATATTTAAAAAGGCGCCTCCTTTTTATCTCATAAATAATAAGATGAATATTAGAAAAAAATATTGATTTGAATTACTTAAAAATAGGGATGTTTTGCTGATCTGTAATAGTGTTTTTGATGTTCATAATGTTTGTTCAGGTTTTGAGTGAAATTAATATACAGTAGTGGTCATATAATTAGAAACACTTCTTATTAATAAAGAAAGTATAACTTCAAGGTACAAATGTTCGTAAAAAATATACACATTCAATGATCGATCACATTCAAATAAAAAACATATAATAACATTAAATGCATAAAATATAAAACATATCTCACTTTTAATTACTAAATGAGTCTTACACATGTCGGTGTTTATTTTCTATTACTGGCCGCTTGGACGACTAATTAGAAACATTTTAAAAAGCATCCATAGCTCGTTCTTCTTGTCAAATTGGAGAATAACATTTCTTTCTTGGATTTTTCTATTATTTTGGCGGCAATTCAAAATTTAATTTCTACTTTATTTTGTTTAAAATGGGCAAAAATAAAAGTTGTGACGCGTCAACTAGGCAAATAATTGTTAATTTACATATAGATCATAAGTGGGCGTACAGAAGAATAGCTGAACATTTAAATTGTTCTGTTAAGAAAATTTTAATGCAATTGATCATTATAAAACACATGGAACTGTTTAAAGTGTTCTTAGAAAGGTTCGGCCAAGAAAAGCCTCTCCCAGAGAAGATTCGCTAACTCCGATGGAAAGCGCTATGTTAGACGTCCTGTAAACAATGCTTTTAATTATAAATACACAAGGAGTATAGTCAAGCACGGTGGCGGTAACATTAAAGTTTGGGGGTGTTTTTCCCAATGTGGAGTTGGATCCGTTCGGAAGATTGAAGGTACAATGGATCAATGGCAATACAATAATATCTTAGAGCACACAATGATTCCCTACTCGGAAGATCATTTGCCTGTAACCTGGAATTTTCATTATGACAGTGACCCTAAACACACGGCCAATAGCGTCAAATGTTTCCTTAGCGAACAGCATATATCCGTTTTAGACTGGTCAGCAAATAGTCCGGACTTAAACCCGATACAAAAATTCTGGTATGTTGTTAAAAAGAAAATCTCAAATAAACGTAACTCCAGTCAAAAGGAACTATATGAAGCATTTGTTGAAGCATGGAATTCAATCCCCCTAGAAAAATAAATGAAATTGATTGAATCAATACCACGTCGTTGCAGTGCTGTTATTAAAAATAAGGGATACGCCACTAAATATTAATTATAACTATTGCTAGGCTGTGGATAGTAGCTATTTCGTAAACAACAATACTAATTACTAATACTTTAAAAAATATCGTTTTTTATACTTGTTTCTAATTAGTTGACCATTATTGTTCATACCTTACAACTGATTTAAATGTTTGTCCGTAATGTAATATTGAAACTGCGCTTGTGTAGTGGGATTTATATTGTTTTTCTAATAAATAATAAATCGTTGAACATATTGTTGTCCTATTTATTGTTTAATTTCAAAATAAAAACGATTGCGGTGAAGTATCTTACATAATGCCAAGGACCGTTGGTAGTGTTTCTCATTATACGACCACCACTGTATATGTTTTAAACTTAGTACAGCCTGTGACAAGTTAGTGATTACAAACATGCAAAATATTTTGTACATGTTTATTATTACATAAACATATGTGGTAGAGTCACCCTGAAGCTATTACTGGTTTCAGCATAAATAGGTCTGCTCACTTGGGGTAGTAGCATCCTCTCACAGAAAACCGACATGAAGTAACAGTGCTTGCATTGTTGCGTTTGGTTCGGTCAGTGAGAGCGCTGGAGGCCTACTTTCCTGTCCCCTTTCCCCCTCCCCCTCCCCCCAAATACAGGCTGGTAATGCACTTGCGACTCCTCTGGTGTTGCAAATGTCTATGGTCGGTGGTGATCATTTAACATGTTTCTGTCCATCTGTTCGTTTGCCTCCAATGATATTTAAAAAAAATGTTTATTACCGATAATAAAAATGGTTCAGAGTTTATTTAAAATCGTTTAATTGTTAAGGTAATTTAAATATTATTGATAGATGTGTGTGAGTTCGGGAATGCACTAGGGGGTCACTAGTAACGGAAAACTACTGAAATATAAAAAATATTTTTAGTTTTTGGATGCACATACTTGTGACGAAATGATTCGAATGCTATGTTGAAATGTAATATTTAGTTATGAGTAGTGTGATTGTGTGTGTGCGGGTGCAGGTTGCATAAGGAACAGCCCGTGGAAGCACCCGGGCGTGCGCACGGTGCTGCGGTCGGTGGGCGACGGCGGGTACCGGTCCGAGATGGTGCCGTCGCTGCTGCCCGACCTGCCCAACCGGCGCGTGACGCTCTACCGCAGTGCGGA
>MU158721.1:297508-317647 GCA_015888305.1 Antheraea pernyi
GGGGCCGGCGCGCAGCACGTCTCCGCCTCCGAGACGGGCGGCAGCGACACCGAGTTGAGCGGCGAGTGCGACCACGAGAGGTCGCGGGCGAGCGGGAACGCGCGCTCCTCCTGCGAGTGCGCCGCGGGGGGCCGCGGGGGGGCGCCGCAGTGCGCGCGGCCCAGCGATATGTTCGGCAGGGAGGGCGACGAGAACAGCAGCTCGGCGGCGCGCGAGCACGCCTCCTCCTCCTCGCGGATCGGCATAGCGGCGCCCCCGCTGCACCCGCTCGCCGGGGACCCGCGCGGGGACCCGCCCTCGCAATCTGCACACACGCACACGCAGCTCACAAGCTGATCCTCATCAGTTCGTTTGTAAATACATAACATACTAATGCAAGGTGTGGTGGGGGGTGTGTGTGCATACTCACTGCGATGTTTGACGCGGGTCTTGAGCGGTCTCCGGGCGAGGGGCGAGGCGCGCCGCTCGATGACGCGCGCCTTCAGCCGCACCTTCAGCATGTTCGGCTCGGAAGCTGCAAGGTTAGTCCGACACGCATGCTTACAAACGTTAGAGCACACACGACACTACTCGCTCGCTTGCACTAATACATAGAGTTGCACCGAATCTGTACCGTACTAGTACTAAACTACTTCGCTTTATGAAATACACTGATCGCAGATGTGCATTGTATGTCGCCTTATCTCGAATTATACTTCTTTGTATTTTTAACAGATATTTCTTTTTGATTTTACTATTACATTGTTACAATAGATCTTTACTTGTTTTTTTTTTAATTCATTTCGAATTGGCTATTTTATTCAATCATTCCTAACTCGATCACAAAGCTCTGACCTGAAGTCTGAAGAAGGATTATATGTTAAACAAATTATAAAATACCAGACTATTGCAATTTTATAGGCGACCATTTAACCAAAAAAGTATTCCTTTTTTTCCGAATATTTTATTGACAGTAATTACTTTGCATACATTGCGCTACTATATTCTTGGTTACTTATAACTTTTTTGATAAATCTCCTACTTGTATATTAAAAAAAAGAGATCATGCAAACGAATTAAATGATTCCTAGAAGGGAAATACCGCGACGGGAAATAAATTCTTTAACAGAATGCTAGTTGATGCACTAACAAGTCTCACTTACGATTATGTTGATATTCATACTTGAAGACTCAACGAGCATACAACAAACAAAAACAACATCAAGATGGCATCCGTGTGCCGCAGCGGTGCAGTTATTTATCACACTTTCTATGTTAGTTTTAATAGAGCTCGTGAACAGCCACCAGCAACAAAAGAAGAAATTTATATTACGTATATCTGAACACCCGAAATAATACTATCGAAAACAATTTTCAATTTCGATGAAACACTAAAGTTCATTCGGATTATAAGCACTCCCTAATTTTTGTAAAAAAAATATATATATTTTCTACTTAATCATACCCGCAAATTTCTTTCACATCGACGTTTGTTACTGATTGACTTATCACAATGAATGTAAAGTGTAAAACCACACGCGTACCCTAATGCACTGGCACCTCCGTCTCGTCGACAACAACCCGTGGAACAGTTCCACTAGAAACAGTGACATTGGTAGAGGTGAAGAGGGTTGGGGCTCACCTGTCTTCCGGAGAGGGTAGTCAGCTGGCGAGGGCTGGGGCGGCGCCGCGTTCAGCACCAGTGGGAGGGGCGCAGTCAGTCGGTAGGGGTGGGTCGCGGTGGCCCCCGTCGATGTTATCGATTCGCCCGAAGACGATTTTACAATACCCCTAAAACCAAAGTAATACTAATTGTTAGAGATTCTTCCAAGTTTTTTGAAGAAAACATACTGTAAACATTTACGACTATATTACATAAACAGAGCTTTACAAAAAACTGACTACGCTATTTGCCTGAAAGGCCTTTACAACTTCACCGGACTACTAAAGCGAGCACTTAAGGCACTCAGTTGTAACGAGAATGCCACCATCTTGTCAGTTCATTGAAATTATCACAAAAAACTACTGATTAACATTACCTACTCGAAAATGTCAGTAACAATCTATTAGAAGATTGATTGTCAAAATAAAATAATTCAGGTTGCAGGGCTAATTCATCAGTTGATCTACAAGTGCTAGTAGATCGCCTCGTTACATACAACACTGATACATTTTTATCATATGTGGTTTCCTCCCTTACTGTGCAAAATGAAATTGCTGAATTACCCAAAAATAAATTATAAAAAGGAAATTTAGTCTAAAACAGCACCAAAATAAAAATTCAACAGAGGCTGGATGAATGTAAAGGCAGAGAAATAAAACCACAACACTACTAATATTAATATTATATAAGATAGTTTGAGGACATTTGTTACTCTTTCATACAAAAGCTACTTAAAGGATTTGGACAAATCTTGCAGGATGAAAAACTATTCTGAAACAATTACAAATTGTCTACCGACATAAATCAAATATTTATTAGTCTTCAAGATGGTATTTGTCGGACAACAAAGGATATCCCCCTTATTAGATTAGTTTTACTATAACACAATGGTTTTTTCGATATTTTAGTAGCTTTTTTTACTGTTACAATAAAGACATAAACAAAGACACAAAGTACCCACCAATTTCTATACGATGAACCAGGAACTGTTCCGTTAGCGTTTGCTTGTTTCTTCTTTAGGAATTCCTGTAATAAACATACCAAGCTTCTTTACAATGTTTTTACTCATAAGAATATTATTTTGTTAAATCAAGGATTTACCTAAAAATACCCAAATTTTTTTATTTTTTTTTAATGATACTTCTTATGGCCGGTAGGAAAAAAAATCGTTACGCGTTAGTGTTAAACGTATGGTACGTATGTATTGTGGGTGTGTGTAAGTATGTATACATGCCTATGTGGGTCTAATAGTATACAAAAATGAGTAAATGTATAGCTAAGTATTTATACTATGGGACTTCGTATAGTATGGATATTCTCATATATTTATAATTGAATACGTACACCATGCACAATACTGATACACGCAACGAATTTTTCTCTCCTCCTAAATGAACGACGAATAAATAAACAAGGTGGATTTTGTTATGAAGTATAAAAGATATTAAGTACCTGTAGTTTCTGTTTGACTTGCGTGGAAGCATTAGCACTGGGTTCATGCTTGTCCTTCTTGCGAAGGTGTTCGACGCGATCGCGCTCGTGCCTCTCGCGGGCCTCTCGAGCCTCGCGAGCCTCCCGCGCCTCCCGCTGTGCTGCCTCCTCCAACGCCTTCTGTTGCTCCCATCTCTGTAATCATATAAATATAACTATACATCCATTAAATCATACAAATCATCCTTAGATCCTCCCATGGCATCATACTAAGGGCACTTATGAAATGAACCTTAGGAATCTGATATTTATTATTATACTATGTGCTTAGTTACGAAACATAGGAAAAATTATTTCCAAAACTACCACTTACTACTATGACTTAGTCGTGGAGGTCTACTACTGGTTTGACCGGTAGAATTAAATCAGCCTGATATCCGCAGGTTCGCACCCCGGCATGTACGGACGATTTATTCGGAATTCTCGTACATTTGCTAATTTAAATTGGTAACACTATCCGCTGACGGTGAAGGAGAACATCTGAGGCAACCTGAATCTGGGAAATGTTCTTGTAGTACTACTATATGTGGGAAAACAGAACTGTGAATCGCTCAGAGTTTGAAATCATAGTCATGAGCTGGCGTGGTTCTTATTATGCTCATAACTTCTTTCGGGAAGAGGCCTATGGTCCTGCAGTGGGCCCCTTACAGGCAGATAATGATGAAACTACTACTTATGATGTATCACGTAAACATGTATTTTTGTTATTAGAGAAGTTGACATCATCAGAAAAACTTTCATTATGATCACTATTACAAATATTTACATTTGTATCGCCAAAATCAATGAGCAACGCGCGAGCTTTGCCAGTGTGTCACACACACAGACTGACTCACCACTGATATCATTTACTGTTCAAATTAATGTCAAATCGTCACATTATTGGACACTCTCCACATTCCCGACATATCTGCGGTACTACCCAACAATCATATAAAAATAAGTTATCACATGTTGTATTTCTATAGAGTTACGTATTTCTCTTATCTGTTACAACCCAGCGTTTGTCAAAAATAAAATATTGAAGCATTCGTATATGATAATAAGCTATAAGTCTAGTGACTGCTGGAACACAATATGACAGTTTTTAATCAACAGGATATTAAAAAGGCAGGTGAACTTTCCCAGACTGGCTGCCGGAGTGACAAGGTGCTTTTTTGTTTTTTATTTTCGAACTGACTACGCTATTGACCTAGCAAGGTCTTAACAGCTTCACCGGACTATGTGCTATCTGGTACAAACCTGTGTCACTCCATTACTGCAGTAGAGGGTACACCGTGGGGTTTTAGTCCATGCGAATCGGACATAACCCACTCTGTGGGTTGCGTATCCGTTAGGGATTTCCCCACGTTAATAAAAAAAAGAAAGGTGAATTGAAATTGATTAATTAAATATTGTTTCGCGTAAGAAAATATTTCATATTGGATCTAGCCGTTACATCCAGGGTTCATCGTGTATGCACCAATCTCTAATGGGTAAAAATCTTCTTCGTGTAAAAATTACAGGTATTATGCAAACAGTTGGGGGCATTGTTCGTGTTTATAATTTATTTACCAAAACGAATTTGCTAAGCATATGCAAACAATTACATTGAAGATACTTTTGGTAAGCTAAGAGTTTGTAGGTAAATAGAACAAGAGTGCAGTTCTCGTATTTTACAGAAATACATACCTTTAAATGTTCCCGCATCTCGTTCTCGTGTTCCAACGCAAGCTGCTGCCGTTGCTGCTGGAAGTGCTGTAGAAGGATTTCCTGCTGGAGCTGCTGCTGTTTTTTCAACTGCAATCAGTATCGTTAACTTTAAGTGTAAATAGATAAGAGTAAAAAATGCGGAGCGTACAACCTTTTTATAAGCAGCAACTCGTTATACATTGGTCGTGTTTCCAATTTCATAATTAACTAAATTGGTAATAATGTATTAATGTATTTAAAAGATTTCTTTATAATCGACCACACCTCAAAACCGATAAGACTAAAATATAATGTCAGACAAAAAAAAGCATAACCAAATCAAATAAATATATACGAATTTCCATCTGAAATTAGAAAAGATTTGCAGACAATTTATCAGTATCGCTTTTAAAGAATAGCTTTTATGTTAAAATTTATTGAGACATTAGATAAAAACTGGAATCCGTTTTGTAAATATCTAAAATCATGTTGGAACTACAGATTAAAAATACTGACATATAGACAAAATTTTACTTAAAGACAATAAATATACTTAACTTCCAACAGCAGGACAACAACTTTATGACTCCGGTTATGCTATACTATATTTTATTGTATAGCTTTAAGTAACAAATTTACACAACGACAATATATAAGAAATAATAATGAAAAATAATCAAATCGACACGACCAATGTCAACGCAAAGTGTTTCTATGCAGAATTTTAAACATTAATATAGTGATTTAGGTAAATGTAAAAAGTACCACATTTAAATAGGATTCCACAAGAAACAATCCATTATTACTGTATATATTTCTATAGAAATGTGTTAATTATTTCAATTCGATACATGTATCAATTGTCAGAGAAGATACAATTTTTTTTCATAAAAACTAAACATAAAAGCAATATTATTATTAATAAGAGGTGTTTTGCTGTATTATTAGCCACAAATTGTTATTTAAACACATCAACAGAAAACAATAATTCAAACGGCGCCAAATTCAACCATATGAAATTATCATGTAATAATATTGAAATAACACATCCATATACACATGTTTATAAAATTTGAAATAATTATAAATAATCAAAATGTAATAATATAAGGGAAATGAGGTTAAGCTAACATGCAAGGAATCTTCCAGCAAAAAATAATAAAATGGACAACCAACCGGCAATGATTTTATTACTAACTAAATAAACTGTTTATCAGAATTCAAATATTATATAAAAAGATTACTTCTACATTATTATGCATTATATCACTATATTTAAACAAATAAGAAGAATAAATATATAGATTATTGCTATGTTATACTGTATCGATAACGTGTTTATTGCATGTCAACATATTTTGCTATTTCTCATTCAGAATAGCATGCTGATGGTGCACACTGGTGAAACATTTAAAAAAGTATTTTTAGTGATACTTAAGGAGCTCTCATTTATTTCAATTACTAAATCCTTCTAAACATTTATTTAGATTTTATGTACATTTTCTATTCACAACGGCTTTTACAGCCTCACTGGACGAACACAAAGAAAGCAGGAATCGTTTCTTGTACGAGTAAAATAGCTATTACCTATAATTGTAATGTGCAGCTGTATTATATGAATGAACATGCATATTCTCTCTTTCTAGATATTGCAATACAAATCGGCCCCAAACATTTTGTTATTGACGAGAAATGTCACTTAGTTATAAAATGCCTGAACTGTTTGTGACGTAACGTAATATGGTTGAAGGTGACACACACCCAGCGTTCTCACAATTATTAAATTCACACTCACTTGTATCAGGAAAGTATTTTCTAAAGTTTGTTTCGCTCTCTCCACGATATGGTTCTTTCTTGGACTGTGATTCTGACAACGAGAGAGGAAATTTATGTAGGACATCAAATAAAACCCCTTCACCAACCAGGCACCGGTACAAGAATGTGCGTATTGGCAATTTTTACAGCGGATTCAATACTATTTCGGCAGGTTAGAATTTTGTTGTTACGTTATGTTTATTTAATTAATTGTTTAGTTATATAATTATGTCGGTAACGTCATTTACAGTTTCGATTAATTTAATGTCAAACGACAATTGTTTAAGATATAATAGAATATCTTTTTATAAGGAAAAACAATGGAAAATAAATCCTTACGTTATAAAAATATCTATAGACTAGCTGTTACCCGCGGCTCAGCACGCGCTTTTTAAAAAATGTATTAAAGAAATGTAAAATTGTGAGTGGGTGGGTGTACATTACAGAAAAGCTTTTTCAAACACATTTGTAACTACGATACTCACGCCAACTGTAACATGTAACGTGTACATTAGATATATGAATACAAATAGTATATCGAGTGGGATGAGATTTATCATCAGGAACACAACTGGAACTTCAACCTACTATATACCAAACTCAGTGCTCACTAACACTATATAAGAAAGTAATGAAAATTATAAGCTATACATTATCGAACAATATATCTTAAATCTTTTATTATATAGATATAATATGCCCGTATTGTCGATATACTTAAGTTATTCTTATATGTTACTATAATAACTGAGTTATGTAGAAGCAAACGTGGTAAATAAAACAATTTGCCCGCCAAATTGACCAAAAAGATGATATAATTCATATTACATACAAATATATGACTTTCAATTATGTATATTTATTCTTGGAGTCAGTAAGGCACACGTCTCACGTCATCAATTTCACATGGACTAATACATAGGTAGCAGTCAATCACTACATAGTGTACCAATTCAAATAAAAAGAGAATCATTAAAATCGGTTCATAATTAACTAAAATATCGATTAACATGCATGAAAAAATTACATACAACCGAACATAGTAACCTCCTCCTTTTTCGAAGTCGGTTAAAAAAGTCCTCTGTCAGCTTATCTGTTCGCGATAAAGTCAAAAACTACCATTTTCATGCTGTTTTCACCAGTAGATAGAATGATAATTCATGGGGAAGGTTTAGGTATAATTTGTCAAAGTTTTCATTTTATTATCCGGGCGCGACAACGTCTTCCGAGCCCGCTAGTTATCTGCCCGTAAAAGCCCCGTGAAAGTCGGTCCAATCAATTAGGAGATAGTAGGATATTGCGGACAAAGTCTTGAGAAACAAAATAAAATAGTTACTTCTTATAAGGTGAGTTATCTTCCAGTGAAAGTCCCGTGAAAATCAGTTCAAGCATTACGGATATTCCACTGCGGCCGAAGGCGAATAAAAAACCTAAATTACTTTTTATAAGGTCTGTTATCTACCAGTAAATACCCCGTGAAAATCGGTCCAACCATTTTGGAAATAGCCATGCGGACGAAACCGCGGACAAATAAAATAGAATATGTCAACCGCTATAATTTCGGCTATCTGGCAGTAAAAAGTAAAATTCCCGTAAATATAGGTCCAGCCGTTTTGGAGATTACCCGCAACAAACAAACAAACAGAGAAATATACTAATATAAAAATATAGACAAAGTATAAAGAAATTTTTTTTTGTTCATTTGTAGCCTTAGCCATTCATCAAAAAGTTGTTATTTTAATTGTACATACATAAACTTTATTTTTATAATACGTAATAGAGAACAAATAAAAAATTAGAAATAAAAGTAGTATAAACTTTTTCCATAGGAAAACAAAATAAACTTCGAAAATGTTTGCGATAGAAACTTACCACGTTACCATGGCAACGTATATAATACTAACGCTAACGAAATCTTTATTTGAACAATTTTGTTTTATGATTATGAAGACTAAGAAAATAATAATGATGGATAAAATAATGTACGACATATTATATAGAAGATTTGGCGCTTATGCCTTTATTGTAACTTAGACATGGAATAAAATTGATTAAAGGATATATAAGAAATACCTATATTGACAACTTCAGAATTGGCAGTATGGATTAATTCCTTCGCCTGTCCTATTGAACGAATATTATTACTACTACTAACGAAATCTCTCAAAAGGAAAAAAGTGCCCGATTTTGAAACGTTCTTCATTGGTGCTCTGCTTCTATTGGTCTTAGCGTGATGATATATAGCCTGTAGCCTTCCTCGATAAATGAGTTATTTAAAACCGAAGGATTTTCTCAAATCGGACTGGTAGTTCCTGAGATTATTAATTACTTTTTTAAGGTCTGTTATCTACCAGTAAATACCCCGTGAAAATCGGCCCAAAGTAATGCGGACGAAGCCGCGGACAAATAAAGTAGAATATGTCAACCGCTATAATTTCGGTTATCTGGCAGTAAAAAGTAAAATTCCCGTTAAAATAGGTCCAGTCGTTTTGGAAATTACCCAGGACAAACAAACAAACAGACAAAATATAATAATATAAAAATATAGACAAAGTATAAAAAAAGTTTTTTTGGTCATTTGTAGCCATATCCATTCATCAAAAAGTTGTTATTTTAATTGTACATACACAAACTTTATTTTTATAATACGTAATAGAGAACAAATAAAAAATTGTAAATAAAAGTAGTATGAACTATTTGAATAGGAAAATAAAATAAACTTTGAAAATGTTAGCTTTGATACTTACCACATAACTTCAGAATTGGCAGTATGGATTAATTCCTTCGCCTGTCCTATTGGACGATTATTATTACTACTACTTAACACGTTACCATGGCAACGTATATAATAATAACGTAATCACTCAAAAGCAAAAAAAGTGCCCGATTTTGAAACATTCTTCATTGGGGCTCTGCTTCTATTGGTCTTAGCGTGATTATATATAGCCTATAGCCTTCCTCGATAAATGAGCTATCTAAAACCGAAAAACTTTCTCAAATCGGACTGGTAGTTCCTGAGATCATAGCGTTCAACCAAACAAACAAACAAACTCTTCAGCTTTATATATTAGTATAGATATCAGCGATAAGAGTAATAACTAATAGGTAATTTATCTGCGATTTGAATGGGAAAACCCAGTGGGTCGCATCGCGTCGTACAGCACGCAGTGTGTGTGTGGTGTGTGTGTGTGTGTGTAGAAAAATGGCGGAATTTGCGCGCGCTCCACGAATAGCCCGCGAACGGATGTTTTGCGATTTGCGTGTGGGCGAGCGGGAGGTGCTGTCCCACTGCACTCACACTATTAGAAGATTCTTTTAATCAACTCCGCTAAAGATAACAAACATTTTTTTTTTTTCGAACTGACTACGCTGTTTACCAAGCAAGGTCTTAACAGCTTCACCGGACTACTTAACATACGATTTGAAAAGGTTCAGCGTGATCGTAACGTTTTGTGACGTCATTCCTTGTATAATCTAACTTTTGACTTATAAGTCTCTCATATTACAAACTTTCGTAACCAACTTTTACAGTGTCTTTTCAAGAGTCTATCTCTTTGGCTACGCTTAGCAATGCTTTTCTGATGTAATTTATTTTCAATTTTTTTTTTTCAATTGACTTGAGTTCATTATGTTGTTTCACATGAAATAATATAGCAAAGAGGTACAAATTCGGTGGAACGCCAGTTTAAGGTTTGCCTAAAATCCGTTCGGGTTTAGCGGTTTCTTACTATTTTATTAATTCACGATCAGTTTGTTAGGATAAGTCTTAATTTATGAGAATTTTCATTATATTAAAGAGACCACTATCAAAAGTTATAATATTTTAATGCATGATTACTTTTATTTTCCAGATCTCGTAAAGATGTATAGTTTTCCAGAATATGACCAAATAATGTAATAAAATCACAAAGTACAACTTACCACAATTTTATATAACATGACGTATACACTTGTAAAATAATAAATATTTGTATACAAAATACGAAAGTTTAGTTGTAATAATGAAAGACTTGTGGTTGCGTCGCCATGACCTTTCAAAGTAGATTGCAACAACGGTGGCCAATTCCATCCATCTTGTTTTTAAATTTAAATATCGAACCACGGTGTATTTATAAAAGCGCGCTCGCGCGAGCGCTCGCTATTAATAATTCCTATATTATGTTCTATATATTTATGTACTAAGCACACATACGAACAAAACTCATATATACATGAACGTTGGACGCATGTACCGTTTATATTATATCAATTTATTTACAACTTGTACGTAAATACATATGAATGTAATTGTTTGCAGATTTCGTTTTAAATGCGTATTTATTGTAAGAAGGATTATCACATATAACATGAATATATTTTCATTAGTGCCTACTTCTCGATACATTTACGTGAAAAGGCATATTATATTCCAAGTAGATATACACATTTGTTATCATACTATTTAACTCTTATAAAAAGGTGTAATAATATGGTGAAGATAAAAAAACATAACTGTTCTGTGATGTTCATTTCACCACTTGGAAAATGTAATACTTATAATGAATTTTAATCAATTACATTACATAAAATTCTTTTTATCCCATCCCATAAATACGGTCTCTCAAAAAGAATAATATTCACATGAGTAGCAAATAATCCACATAATGTTAAGTGATCACTGCAACTAATATACTGCTCTAGTGATGAGTCCGAATGGCTTTCTTTCTATCAGCGTGTGACGGTAACACGAGTGCTTCCGAAACCAGACATTACTGTTAGTTTTACCGTGTTTATATTTTATTGTTGATAAGTAATGCTGGTTACTGGTTGGTTGGGGAAAACAGCAGTCGCTTTGCCGTGTTTTGTGGGTTCATGTCATTTATAAATAATTATCCTTAGTGTGGGCGTACTTTGTGCTTGCTAATCTGTATATTTGTAAAATCCCCCGCGTGCATGTATTGTCTATTAAAAATATTTATCGTTCCGCTCTCAAAACAAACGATATTGCCAGTTTAAAGGCAATTATCTTGTTAACCATTTGGCGTATGAAGTTCTATAAAGCTTTTTATTATTGCGCTATGCACTCTCAGTATATGTTGATTGAATTTATAATAAAGAGTGATAATGATGAGAGAGTTCAAACGTTGAAGTTTTTTTTTTGTTGTCGCTTAATGGGTTCAATAAGGCTCGGGAGTCTTGACACTGGAAGGCTAGTTATAGAAGTCGTCCAAGAGCCGCGAAATAATTATACCGATCATACTGAAAGTAGGAAGCGATATTATGAAGGGGTGATGTTGAATAGACCATTCTATCTATGAAGGGATGTTGGACAGAATGTTCTATTTATGAAGGGATGATGTCGGATGGAATGTTCTATCTATGAAGAGAGTTATCCTCACTTGCATTATCTGGTGATGGAAACTGGTGTCTGCGGGAGGGAGACGAGGCACGTGCGGAGGGGAGGGCGTGTGCTGAGGCGAACCCTCCGTTCTGCTCGCGCCCTCATGCGCCATATCCGCTGTAAATAAACAAACATTGTTCTTTATACGTACAAATAATATCCGAGCATATATAAAAATCCCAAGATAAGCAGGATCATTTGACTGAACTAAACAACATGGAACATGGATTACATAGGCATTCACAGTGCGTTTCTTCTCGGTAACGCCAGATTCCCATGATTAAAGCTCTTAAATTTTATGCCGTAATCAATCCGCTTTTAAGATATTATGTTATACAACCTATATCTATAGTAATAAATCTATATTAGTATTATAAAGAGAAAGTTTGTGAGGTTGTAGGGGGTAATATCTGGATCTACTAAACCGATTTAGAAAATTCTTTTGCCAATTTAAAGCCACGTTATTTGTGAGTGTCATAGGCCATATATTAACCCGAAAAATGAAAAGACTTTTTTGTGGTATTCGAATTTGCAAAGTAAGTCGGAGAAAAAGCGGTCGAACAAAAACTATTCTTACGAACGCTGCCTTAACGAGGAGAAATATATGATTGAGAAGGAGATCTAGAGAAAAGTTGTAGAGCTTGATAAAGTAAAAATGTTTACCGGCGAACGAAGTGGGCACGGGTCAGCTAGTATGCTATAAAATGAAAAATATTTTTTCACATCCGACTGGTATTAACACGTTAAAACATTAAAGAAAAACAGGCAAAATAAACACATAGAATCTTTTTTTTAAATACATTATTATTCCTCCAAGCATTGCAGTATAAAACCGTATAAATTGGAGCCCAGTGACCCGGCTGTGACCTAAATAACCTAGTTTTCGAGGTGGTGCGGTGCCAGTTTTCGATGAATACCGCATTATGAATTATTGATAATCTCACATTACCTCCATCCGTAAGGTGCATGAAATATAGATATTTGATGTTATTTGATTATTCTAATTTGGTAAAAGGGCTGCTCAACACTTAAGGGTAAATTCAGTAGTGTTTAACATCTTAAGACTTCATCCATTTCATCTGCACTGGTTATGCCAGCGTTTATAAAAATGCTTGTTCACACCTTGTTTGAAAGACCTGATACCATAAAAGACAGAAACACCATTCCACATTTTCATATTCACCAAAAGGTAAGACTATATTTCTATACTGCAGAATGACTGCTAAAATGTAGATGTGATTTCGTAAAGGTTCTGCAGTGAAAAGGATAGAAGTGATGAAATAGCAGCAAACAAGAATATGAAGATGAATAAAGAATACAGACGTTAAAACACGTTCAGCGGTATTCGTACCTAAAGCGGTTCTAAGTTCTGAGCGGTGTCTTGATAACGCGGACAGTAAATGGTTCTAACTTCTTTCAGGCTTTAATGAAGGATTATTCTACACATTACGTGTTTTGAGACTTATAAACAAGTTACAGATCGCTGGGCGCAAACAATCGTAGCAATCTATTTAGTTTTCTTCAATATTGCCACAAGATACACTCACAATTTGAGCATTGAAATTACAAAGTTCAATATCTTTTTGGAAGACTGAAGCTAGTGATTGCGAAGATCATGCGAGATATTATAAAATTTGACTCAACCAAGTTGAGTAATATGAGCGAGTCCAAAGATGTGTTGAAGTCAATGTCAAGATCTGCCAGTATCCTCTCCGTTTCCGCTGAGCACATGTGCAATACTACTCATGAAGCGTGGCATCACTGGCACAGCGTAATTAAGGTCTAAAAATACCACAGCGAGACTAATTAGATACATGTTGAATATACGTTGCAAGATAGCTACGTCTAACCTAGTCATTACAAAGAGGATTTTGAGAATTTTATGCTTTTAAATTTTTTCCAACGTTTCAAGTCTTTTTGGAAACAAATGTATGAAATATTATACAATTTTTGGGAATATTCATCAACTGTCCGCAGACCAGGCGGCACGGGAACCTTACCGCGAAATGAATCCAGATCCATTTAGCTATATCTAATACATGTTAAATTTATGTTGGTGATAATTTTACAACAATTCAAGGGAGAAAATATTATATTAGAAATTATTCGTTCTAAGAATTGCAAGTTGCAAATGCTACAAATGAATCTATTATTCGGTCGATCCGCTTCTGCAGCAATAAAGCCACCCCCCACCCTCAACATATCCCGAATGTAGGTCGTCAGGGGACGAGCGATAAGGCTGCGTCGAGAGAGGGGGTTAAAGGGGAGACGTGCACGCCCGAGTAGGAGGGGGGAGACAATGTTATTTTCGTCCCGGCTATATATAGCTCTGGTCGTGGGCGGCCCGGGACGGCGTACCACACCGGGTACACGCGCCCTTCGCATTTAAAAGGTTCCTACGGAGGTCACTCGGCACGCGAAGGACATTTCAACGTTATTTATAGACGAATTAGGGAAAATTCGACAATTGCATATATTACACTAAAGTTTATAAACTGAATTATATCTGATCAAGATTAGATACAAATTATCTTAATACAAAGTTATAAAAAGCAGTGAACACAACTAAAGGATTTGATTTATAACACACACTCAAATAACCCACACTTTTTTCTTTAGAAGTGGCACTTCAGCTTTACATTATCCGCAAGTAATAGGGGGCATATAAAACAATAATTGAAATCAAATTTCAAATCACTATCAATGAATATGCAATTTTATATGTTACAACTTTTTTGTTACAGTCAAATGTAACGTGTTAATTGATTTGATGTACGAACAGATAATATTCAGTAATATCCAAGTGTTGCAGGAACTGCATAATTCAAGGAGCATACTCTTGCAATGGTTTTCTTCGTTGTATTTACAGATCGATATGACATCTGTGCCCGATAGGTTACCCTCGCTATTTAACAACAATATAGAACGTATGAGTAAAGATTGTTTGTACAAATAAACAACACGGCGATCCAATTGCTTAATATTCCAGAAATAGAAAAGGAGGTGAAATAATTTTGGGGTGTAAGGGGTGTCGCACAACATCTTAAGACTTGAGACACCCAAGCCAACCTCACCTGCACGTGGTGCACCCTGCTGAGTAACGAACGAGGCTATGGCGACAGCGGGGTGGTAGGGTTTTGAAGCCCGACTGGGTCGCGACCACCCTGCATGTAGCGAAAAAACCCGTAATAGGATTCGTTCTGCGTGTCGCGTTTCGGGATCAGCTCTTGCATATCCAGTACCGAATGACCTTCGCCGTGGCTCGGGTACCGGTGAGATTCTCCGGTAGTTCACCGCCTAAGAGTGCTGCACTGATCCGGCGGCCAGGGAGACCTGTAGAAACGGTTGTTCCGCTGGCCGCCCGCGGTACAGTACAGGGGCCCAAGCATGTATAACCACCATGAGAGGCTGCCCCACCATGCCGCGCATAATCTCGGGTAGGTTCGTCGTGCCGGTTGGTGACCGGATTTGGGGTCCCGGCGATCTATTCCGGGGGGGTACGGGAGCCCTTCCGTGCGCCGGGTCAGTGCAATGCAATTCTTGCAGGAGTTATAGTGAGCCGGCGATTAACATTGGTCACTTTTGGACACGGACGGAGGTTGTTTGCTCTTCTCGTTTCTTCCTACAAAAATCATGACAGCGCAGACAATGAGTATGAGTTCGACAGCGGTGCACAACCCCTACGCCGCTTTTACGATGGAGTTCATCAACATCCGTGGACTTCATTCTAACTTGAATGCCGTCCATCAACATCTCGAGACCGTTAAGCCAGAAATGCTCTTCTTGACGGAAACGCAGATTCGCCGTCCGGCCGACACATCTTACTTACACTACCCCGGCTACGTGCTTGAGGAGAACTTTCAAAGCAAGGCCGGCGTATGTGTGTTTGTACGGTCGGAGGTGTGCTGTCGTCGTTTGCGCTGTATGGAGGACCCTTCCTTCTCTATCCTTTGGCTACACGTAGACCTGGGCACTCAGAGCCGTATCTACGTGTGCCTCTACAGATCCCATAATGGAGATGATGAGACTACTCGGCTCTTTGATTACATGAGTAGGGCAGTAGATGACGCACAGGAGCAGTTTCCCACAGCAGAATTGGTGATCTTGGGGGACTTTAACGCACATCACGATATGTGGTTGGGTTCCTCCAGGACGGACCATGCAGGACGTACTGCTCATGCATTCGCCTTAACACATGACCTGACACAATTAGTAATCCAGCACACCCGGATTCCGGATGTCACAGGTCATGCGCCCTCATTGCTGGACCTTCTGTTGACGAGCCATCCAACTGGGTATGATGTGTCAGTCGATGCCCCCCTGGGCAAATCGGATCACTGCCTCGTTATATCGTCTGTGCCACGCGCTCCACCTCCACCCAGCGTAAGAATTAAGCGCAAGGTGTGGCACTATTCGTCAGCAGATTGGGATGGAATGCGGGATTATTTCGCTTCCATTCCTTGGCGGCAACGCTGTTTTGACGGGAAGGACCCTTCAGCGATTGCTGATGCGATTGCCGACGAGATTGCAGTTGCAATGGAATATTATATTCCTTCCTCCGTGATCGTCGGTAATCGCAAAGGACGCCCTTGGTACAATCGCGAGTGCGCCGATGCAGTTAGCAAAAAGCAAGCCGCGTATCGCGAATGGATCAAGGGTCGCGCAAATAAGGATCCTAATACCAGCTTCCTCAAATCAGCCTATAACTCTGCCACCAAAGCCTGTAAGAGGGCATACACTAGAGCGGATGCCCAGCGCGTTGCACGCTTAGGTCTAGAACTCGTAAGTCATCCGACTAATAGTCGAGGCTACTGGAGTCTGGCCAAAGCTGTGCAAGCCAATTTTTGTCATCCAACAATGCCACCGTTGAGGTACTCTGATGGGTCACTGGCCTACGAACCGCAGGAGAAAGCTACATTATTAGCTAATCTCTTTGCGGCTAATTCTCGGCTCGACGATCGAAAAGCGCAACCGCCCACTATTCCTTGCTGCGGTGTCACTATGTCTGAATTAAAGTTCAGGCAGCGTGACATTCTTAAACAACTGCGATCGCTCGATGTCCGAAAGGCAAGTGGTCCGGACGGTATCCCAGCGGTTGTACTAAAAAAATGTGCAGCCGAGTTGGCTCCAGTACTTACGCGCCTATACCGCCTGTCTTATCTTTCTGGTATCGTGCCTTGGGCTTGGAGGGAGGCCAACGTGCAACCGATTCCCAAGAAGGGGGATCGGTCTGATCCCAATAACTATCGCCCAATTGCCGTAACCTCAGTGCTGTGCAAGTTAATGGAGCGGATCATCAACACCCAGCTTGTCCGCTATCTCGAGGATCACTCGTTGATTAATGATCGGCAATATGGCTTTCGCCAAAACCGATCAACGGGTGATCTTCTGGCCTACGCACTACACCGCTGGGGGGAGGCAATTGACAAGCACGGCGAGGCCTTGGCAATCAGTCTCGATGTTGCCAAAGCCTTTGATAGGGTCTGGCACCGTGGTCTTCTGTCCAAGCTTCCGGCATACGGTCTCCCCGACAATTTATGCAGATGGATCTCTGGCTTTCTACATGAGCGCAGAATTCGTGTCCTTGTCGATGGATGTGATTCGCAGCTCATGTCAGTAAATGCTGGAGTCCCCCAAGGCTCTGTACTTTCACCTACTCTGTTTCTTCTGCATATCAATGATATGTTGCCTTTAGGCCATATTCATTGTTATGCAGATGACAGCACCATCCATGGGTGCTATTACAGCAAGCCTTCTTGCAGTCGGGGGGAAACAGAAAAGAGACGGCAGGATCTTGTGATTGAACTCGACCGGTCCTTGCATCTCATATCAACATGGGGAGCAAGCAATTTGGTCGAGTTTAATGCTAACAAAACACAGGTGTGCGCGTTTACCTGCAAAACATCTCCATTTACTCCTCTTCCTGCTCTCCAGAACGTCTCGCTCGCAATGCGAGACAGCCTCAATATCTTAGGTATAGATATTCGCAGCGACCTCAATCTCAGGGATTACATCGGGAGCGTCATCTCCACTGCATCTCGGAGACTCGGAATCCTGAACAGGGTGCGACGGTTTTTCACGCCAGATCAGCTATACCTCCTTTATAAGGCACAAGTTCGGCCTTGCGTGGAGTATTGTTCGCACCTCTGGGACGGTTCCGCCAAATACCTACTAGATACCCTGGACAGGTTGCAGAGACGGGCTGTCCGCATTGTTAATGATTCAGACATTACACAATTTATAGAGCCGCTTCAGTTGCGCAGAGACATTGCCTCTCTGAGCGTGTTCTACCGTCTGTATCATGGCGAGTGTTCTGAAGAGCTATTCAATTTAATACCTTCCTCTCCTTTTCATACCCGAACCACGCGTGCTGGGCTCCGGAGCCATAGTTTTACGGTAAATCCTATCTGGGCACGAACTAAAAAGTTCGCAACTTCTTATCTCTGCCGTACCGTGAAGCTGTGGAACAATCTCCCGGCCAGTGTGTTCCCTCCTTCCTATAATATGGGGTCCTTCAAGCGTAACGTGAAGAGACATTTATGCAAGCCGGCATGACAGCGGCGACCGGTGAGGGATAGTGTGTCTCTCGGTGGTCGCCATTGTTTTTAGATTATACTGTGCTCACCATCAGACACAGTAAAGTCACTTTGCCGTGCTACGATAAAAAATAAAAAATAAAAAAAAAATAAGTGCTGTATATAAATAAATATATTAAGAGAAGCGAATATCGTTTTGTCTGCCTAAATTAAGAGAAAATAAAAAGCTTTGCTTGTTGGATACTAAGCGCGCATTAATAAACAACAAGCCCGTTTAGAATTTTATAGGTCACATGGGACCGCTTCTATTCTTAGATTTTATTTATTGATTCAGTAGGTATTTTTAATAAAACCTACATATTAATTTATCCGTTTCAATTCTAGTATATTGTGTTCATATTACCGACAAAGGACACAACTAAGACAATGATTTATAAATTTTACAAATGTTACACTGACTGCCGAAATTCCTTAAAGTATGTATGGTAGAATAGAAAATAAACTTTTTACAACTCTGTTCACACGAATTGTGAAGTTTGTGTGTCAACTACAGAAAGAGGTCCTTTAGAAGTAAGACCAATGAATATTAATTTTGTAATATTACAAAGTCACCGTCGAAACTTTAGTATAACGTGATTTATCATATTGAATTTACTACATCAATAATTTCGCCTTTCAAACAGAGACGAACGATATCAAATGAAATAGAAAGGGAACGAGTTCTCTATAAAGTCATATTGAAAGATCTATCTGGTTATTTCCATACATGGAAAATAACAACTAACATTAGACACAATATAAATAAAACATTTTTTTTTATAAATTTAATCGGTATTATTACAAAAAAGTTAAATACGGATTGAACTCTGGCTTCAAAAAGGTCTCATATTAAATGCACCGCGGTCGCTGAATGTTCGCCATCTTGCTCTTTTGTCTCGCTTTGGTTACGTTAGGTTAGACTTGCGAAAAAGGGTAACGCGAACTTGCATCGGGCGAGCGCGGTGCATTTAATTCGAAACCTTTTTAAACCGAGTAATTTTTGTAATAACACGGAATAAGTTTTAGCGTTTGGCAAGAATCTAATCTGATGGTTAATGAGGACACGGTCTAAGATGGGAAACACAACAAACGTAGAGGGGACAGGTACTCAAGTACAGCTACCGGAAGCACACCACACGAACAGGTGCTTGGCGACAGATTTACAACTTGACGGTTGTAGCTAGCAGGCGACGAACTTAGAAAGAGTCCTACGACCATGCCATGGTTTCATCACGGTCTTTTCCTTCACCGACACAGTTGCAACGATTCAAACATTCATTGACGCTGTGTCCGAACACGCTACTACCAGTAGTCCGGTGAAGCCGTTAAGACCTTGCTAGGTCAATAGTGTAATCAGTTCGAGAGAAAACGCTACCAACTAATCTATTATTGCTTCAGCTATCTACACATACAATAAAAAGTAAATTTTCAAAAAAAAGTATTAACCGACTTCAATATCAATCAAAAACCCATAAGGCACTAAAAAGCGGAAAATAAATAGTTTATCAAAAATAAAACATATGAATATGTGTGCTACCTAGAGATGTACTGGAAGTCGGTACCAA